>CAEMYA010000199.1:742354-781759 GCA_903131615.1 Diplodus sargus
TTCCGCCCGACAGCGACGATATATATATATAGCCTGCATTTGAATATTCATATAACGTTACTGCAGAGTCTTTGACTAAGTGTTGGAGTTGAAGCAATTGTTTGTCATTGCCAGGCTAGCAGAAAAAAAAAAGCCAACGGTCATGCTAGCAGAAGCTAGTGGCAGTAACGTACTAGCCGTAATGTTGGTACTAGTTGGAAAAAACCCAGATAAACCCCTGCTAGCGCCCATGACAAAATGTCTGCTATTTCAGGTTTGTTCATAAAATTGATGCATTTCACTCACCATGTCTCCGTTGGATGCCTCACCCGAGTGCAGGGGCAGCAGTCAATGGCACTGGCAGGCGGACTCACTCCACAGTCAGCCACAGGCGGGATTGTGTTTCCGGTGACATCAACTGGACCGTTACCTGGCCTACGTTGATGGATTTGAAAAATGCTCTCTCTCTCTCTCTCTCTCTCTCTCTCTCTAAATTAATAAATACATATTCTTATTCTTTATATATATATATATATATATATATATATATATATATATATATATTTAAAGAATAAGAATATTTTATTTATTTTTTATCAAACCTGGAACGTTAAACAACAACTTCATTTTGAGGGTGGAATGAGTTCAGCCTCACATAACGTTACCTAAAGTTTGGTTCTGTAACGTTGCTTTGTGGGACATTTCTCTTTATTTAGTTGAGTGAGGGACCTGTGCAGTTAACAGACCATCAGATAGACACGCCCTCCATACGCGCAGCCGGCTCATCCGTTTACACTGGTTCAATATTCAGCAATACTGCACCTCTGATACTGTCAGATGAGTATCATACACAGAAGTTATTGAAATGTTACATAGATAAAATGTTTAACTAAAAAAAAATTGTGATACAAATCGAATCGTGAGTTTGGTGTATCGTTACAGCCCGAGCTTGATGGTTATCTTGCTTGTGCCACAGACATCGTGGAGCTGCTGCACTCCTTCTCAGAAGAAGAAGAAGCTCTCTCTCTCAAGCTGAACACAGCTCTGCCTGCCTCTGCTGCATGCGAGCGACCTTTTAGCTGTGCTGGTCTACTCTTCGCAGCCAAACAAAGCCAGATAGACTCTGTTAACTCAGAAAACCAGCTCCTGCTGAAACTGAACAAAAGGTTCAGAAAGTGAAGTGTGACAGAAATGCTAGTAACATGTGTCAAACTTAAGGCCTGCGGGCCACATCCGGTCCAATGTGCAATTATATCCAGTCCTCATCGAATAGGCTACCTGCGATCATTCCCGCGTCAACTACGCCAGATCAGCATCTGTTGATGTGTACAACCCTAATTTCAAATCAAAGCTAGCCCCTAACAATGGCCAAGAGAAAAGTTGATTCTGAAAACAGAGCCTTTTAAAAGTGATGGGAGGATGAGTATATGTTTACTGACATTGCCGGTAAACCTGCGTGTCTCATTTGCCGAGGTAATGTGGCTGTAATTAAGGAGCATAATCTAAGACAGCACTATGAGACAAAACATCAGGACAAGTTAAAAAATGGATACAGCGCAGAAGCTACAGAAGGTAGAGGAGTTGAAGAGGAATCTGACATCACAGCAGACGTTTTTCACCAAAGTGAAATCACAAAGTGAAGCTGCTGTGAAAGCAAGTTTTATTGTGGTGGAGGAGATTGCCAAATCAGCCTGGCCATTTACCGAGGGAGCGTTTCTGAAGAGCTGCATGATGAAAGTGTGTCATGTGTCCAGATAAAAAGCAGGCTGGTCGGGTTTGTGAGATGGCCACGGATTTGAAAACACAGTTGATTGAAAGAGGGAAAGACTTTGTTGCATACTCCCTTGTTGTGGATGAAAGTACTGACACGACTGACCCCAGTTTGTGCGTTACAAAGGGAAATGTTGGCCATTAAATCGATGCACGGGACAACGAAAGGAAAAGACATCTTTGAAAATGTATGTCAACGTGTAACCGACATGAAACTGCCATGGAACAAACTTGTTGGACTTACAACAGATGGAGCACCGGCGATTTGCGGTGAAAAAAGTGGATTAGTGAGAAGGATGCGCTCAAAGATGCGGGAGGAGAGCTGTGCTGGTGAGTTGTCAGCATATCACTGCATCATACACCAAGAAGCGCTGTGCGGTAAAGTCCTAAAAATGGATCATGTGATGAACACTGTAACGCAAACCGTAAACTTCATCAGAGCCCAAGGTTTGAATCACCGCCAATTTCAGTCTTTTCTGCGGAAAATAGATTCAGAGTTTGGCGACTTGCCTTATCATACGGAGGTGCGGTGTCTAAGTCGGGGGGGAAAGTTCTCAATAGACTTTTTGAGCTGGGCGAGGAAATCTGTCAGTTCATGGACAGTAAAGGAAAAGACTCAACAGTTCTGCAGAATGAAAAGTGGAAATGTGAGTTGGCGTTTCTGGCTGACATAACTACGCATCTCATCATCTTAAACCTTCAGCTCCAGGGATGGGAGCACATGATCACTGATATGTATGATGCAGTGAAGGCATTTCAAGTGAAGCTGCGCTCATGAGAGACACAAATGCACCAATGCAACTTATCTCACTTTCCCTGTTGCAAAGTAATGTTGAATCAAGTTAGCGCCAACGTGTTCCCAAATGCCCCCTCTGGTGATAAACTGAGGGCACTTTGCACTGAGTTCGCACGGCGCTTTGGGGACTTTGAAGCACAGAAAAGTAATTTCGAGCTGCTTCGCAACTGACAGAGCTGCAGTGCAACTAAAGGCAAAGTACGACACTGTGGGGCCCGCACACTTCATTCGCTTCATTCCTGAAGCAATGCCCCAGCTCCGTCAACATGTGGCTGGAACCCTGTGTATGTTCGGCAGGACATATCTGTGTGAGCAGCTGTTCTCTGTCGTGAAATTTGACAAAACATCACACAGGAGTCGTCTCACGATGAACACCTGCATGCAGTCCATCCTGAGAATCTCCACAACACAGAACCTAACCCCAAACATACACAAACTTGTTGCAAAGAAAAGATGCCAAGCATCAATCAAACAAACTGTCATAAGAGCATTTAAAATGGAATGTTTTGATTTGTTATGATTTTAACTTTTACCTAAAGTGTGCTTTGAGTTTTGGCCCCCTGTGCGATTGAGTTTGACACTCCTGCAATTAAACATTCATCAGTTAAAAAGTAATTAATACTCTGAGTAGTTTTTGTACTACTTTTACTTAAGTATTTTTTTTAACACCAGTACTTTTACTTGTAATTGAGTACAATTTAAGCAATGTAACAGTACTTGTACTTGGGTACAAATTTTCAGGACTCTTTCCACCTCTGCTGTAAATGTCCCATGCTGCGTTCATGCAGGCTCGGAAATGCTGAAGCCTACAGAACAAACATCGGTTATATAAACCCGATACCGATAATTCCCGATCTTACATTTTTAAGTCAATACAGATATTTGTGTTCAAATGCAGGGAGTGAACGTTGTACTGTGATCAAGTATTTGTACGTTGTTTCTTCCCACCTCATAGAGGATAACTGAAATAAAAGGCTTCATACAGCTTGTCCGGCATAATTATCCGCATCCTGTTTTAAGCGCAAAATCTGCACTGTAGCTGCCAAGATAAAAACATTGGTGCACAACCCATTGCAACGCTTTGTCTTCTCCTCTGGTGCTTAGCGGCGGTGCTAATAACGGGGATTGAGACCTGACTGAGACCGTACTCATCCACTGTTGCAGTCCATCCTGACCGGCCTGCTGCTGCTGCTAGTCTTGGATTATACTTATACTCCGGAGCCGTTCCCAGAGAGTCTCTGGGCGAGAGACAGTGGACGGGCTGAATGTCTGAAGGGCCGCTGCCTGGTGGCAAATGCAGACTTGCCAAAAGGAAATTAATTCCAGCCTGCAGCCTGCTCTCTCTCGAGTCCAGAGACACAGCTGTGTACTGAAGGAGTCGTAGCGTGTAAAGGGAAAGTCAATGGCAACCCGCTCAGCACCGCCAGCAACGCGTACACACCAGCTCACATGTAAATATTCACTACGGTGTCAGCCGCTTGTGTAGAGGTATTGGCTCTGCATGGAGCCTACATGCAATTCATAAATCAGCTTTATTTACACCACTAGACACTGAGCTTGGTGGACGACATAAAAGTCTCAGATTCTTCTTCTTAGTCCATTCCATTTAGTGACAGCTTTTTTCTTTTTTTAATTCATGTATTTTTTTATTTTAAACTTAAGCATATAATGAAGACATATGAAATATGAAAACACACTGAAGCGGGGCTTGATAAAGTGGCCAGATGAAACTGTTGACAGGAATACTGTATTTTTACCGTTCATGCCGGAAGGAATTTTCCATTGGACCACTTTAAGCTTAAAATATCCCCTCCTTTTAAAGTTCAGAATGTCTATTTATTCATTTATTCATTCACTCATCTACAGAAACAAGAACTATTCTTTAAATGCTCACAGCAAATACTGGTTAATTTAAATTAATTAATCACAAAGCTTGTAATTAATTAGATTAATTTTTAATTGGTTGATAGCCCTAGTTTTAAAACAAGTCCCCATCTACCAGGAATGTGACTGCATTCACATTGCCCAATACAACTTTATCATTCATGGCAGTTCATTTTCTACATGTCATGTTTATTTAAAAAAAGCTGCTGAATGAGAAGCAATGTATATATATTGTATATATATTGTTGGCCTGATACATTCCATTACTGATACAGTAAAGCTATATTGTATTTCTTCTTTTGCTTTTTACTCATTTGTTGATTACAGTTACTGTACAATGTTAAGAAGATGAAAACTTTCTGAGTTAGGCGGTACTCTCAGAGGTCATTGCTGTGAGAGCAACGACCTTTTTTCACCAGCACCGTCTCATTTCTCCACAAACAAAAAAAATGTATTCTGTCAGAATAATAATTTCTTGTGTTCCTTAGTCACACTGAAAAGATATAAATAGTATAAGGGCTGTAGATCTATGGATGCAAAATAAGTGAATGTGGAGAATCAACAGCGTGCTGGGATGGATGTCCGGATGAGGAATGTGCATTGGCAGCCAGAGTCTGCGGGGTAAACTCAGATGAAGGATGGCGCGAGTCAGGCCAGCGTCAGTAGACATAGATCTAACCCATGGTATTATACACTGAGGCCATACATTAACAGCCTTATCATCAATTATTGATTACACCATCCTAAAGATCACATATCTTCCTCTGAGCCGCCTGTGTGTCCTTAAGCTGCTGTTCTAGAGATTTATTTATATGAATGTGCCTGCCCTTTTACTGTATAAGTGCATTTTTCAAATAGGTATGCATTGTTTCTGTGTGTATATCATCATGTATTTTTGCTTATGTGTCTTTTAGTATATGTGTGTGTGTGTCCACACAGTGTTGGAAGCTGAAATAAAAGAATAAAATGTTTTCCCAGGGGGGGATCAGGGTCTGATTGGTGAATCCCATCAGATATCGGGCTGCAGCTTTGAGGTCAGCCAATGGAACGTGTGGAAAGAGAGATGAAGGACCATGACAGACAGACAGACAGACAGACAGACAGACAGACAGACACACACACACACACACACACACACACACACACACACACACACACAGTTATAGCTCCCTGACATGTTTTCAAGCACCAGACAAAGATTTACTGAAGGTTCTGTCCTAATGATAACATAAAAATACCACAAACTTTCATATGTCACTGGTATATATATGGCCCTACCACCTTTTATTACAACATACTGTTGAGTGATAGCATATATTATGCTTCAAAAGAAATGACAATTTACTCACAGCTCCCCTAAAGAGCTAGTTCACCAAAAAATTCCAAAGTTCATGTTTCCTCTTACCTGTGGGGCTATTTATCCATGTCAAATGTTCTGGGCTGTGGCTTATCACAGGCCACAAGGCTGCCAAGCGGGCGACCACAGTTCTGCTCTGTGGGAAGATTTCCAGCGGCAACCAAAACAGGTAGACTATTTTAAGCCAAGCCATGATGTTTTCCTAACCCTGAAGCTTTTATGCTTCTGCAATGAATTCATGCCGTACCTATGGCGTAGCCTCTGCTTAGTTGCATGACCTACGCCGTAGCCTGACATGCACCTCCCGAGAAATTTAACTGCACGTCACAGTGACGCAGACTGCAAACGCCTTCTCCTCCAGTTCAAAGCTATCCGCAACTTTTCCAGGACTGAGTCGTTCTCTGCAGACACTCTGCATAGCCCAGAGACACAGCTGTGAGCTGAAGGGCCGCTGTGTTTAAAGGGGAAACTACAGAGGACGATCCACACGACACACCAGCGCACATGAATAAATGCCCACTACAGTATAGGCCAGCATATGGTGGGGTGAAAACAAAAACAGCACCTTCTAGAATGTAGAATTATATAACCTCAATTGTTTCTGAAAAAGTTACATTGTGCACATTTTAAGGAGACAGGTTACTACTGGAATAGGGTGACATGCTAAATCCTCAAAAAGCCGTTAAGATGTCTTATACTGTCCAGCGCTGTACTGTATTATCCCTGTCTGAAATGCTCTGCTCCTGTCTCTCTTAGGACCCCCCCACCCCGAATATCCAGTCTGCTCTGATTGGTCAGCACACACGCCTGAGCCAGCACAGCTGTGTCTCCGGTTGGCACAGTTGTGTTGTCAGCTTTCAGTTTGTTCACTTCCACAATGATTAAAGGCATAAATTATGCAAATGTGTTAAGGCTGGGTGACATGGCCCGAAAATTCCATCACAGTATTTTTAGGCTATATCTCTAAATACAATACTAGATATTTTTACATCTTAATTAATGCTACAACTGGGAGATTGAAACCCCCTCTCTGTTGCGACAACATGGGTGACAATTGGTTCTTTTACAAAATATTATCACAATGACATGTTTGATAAATATTCATCAGTAATGTCGATATAATGACAAAGTGAGTAAAGACAAGTATTAGAACGAGTAGAAAATGACGTCACTTTTACTGTAATGTAGCCTCTAAAACCAGTTAAAAACATAATTTATGCATAACCACTATTTAACAATATCCAAAATCTATATATATCTTTATATTGAGTTTATATAAGCCACAGAATTAAAGGTGACACTACTGACGAGGCTGTAAAAGCTGCCCATTGGTAGATCATGACTATAACCAAAGTGTAATCATTTTATTTTAGATGCCATTTTAAATCTACTTTCTATTTTCTTTTCTTTTTTAAATCACAGGATATCCTACAAACGAGTTCTAGACGAGACTTATTTTAAAGTTATTTTTAAGACTTTCTGTGTAACAGGACCGATGGGAGCCACGGGAGTCCCTCCATACTGGAGAAAATTAATAATTCAGACCACGGTCAGGCAAGAAAGCAGCAGCAGACTGACCATCTGGATGCTCTCGAGAACCACAGATTGACTACAAGCTCCAGGAAATCTTTGCCCATTCATTAATAAACATTGTAAGAATCTAAAACCAGAAACCAGTGTTATTTTTATATCAGATTGCATTTGTTCTACTCAAACAAAGAAGACATTTTTCAAGTGCAGAATGTAAAAGAAATATCAATAAAACACTGAACTAGCCTCAGTCGTTTTGAGTCAGCTCATAAATCCTGAGAGCAGTTAAAACAGAAATATACTGAGCAGGTGGACATGAGTGCAGACAAGGCTTTACAGTGGTTTTGAAAAACTGTCAACACATTAAAAGTCCTGTCATGTTTTCAAAATATCACAATAACTATTGAATTTATAAGGTTTGCTGTGATTTAGAGTTTATGTAAATGAAGGGAAAGGGAAAAGACAGACCAGACCCAAAGGAGGGTCAGCTGTCAGTCAAGTCTGTCTCAATAGCCAGAAAAACATATATACATGGATCAGTTACATCTTGGTGTTATAGTTCTTCCTGTTCACAGCGGCTGTGTTTTCAGGACGAAGTCCTTGTTTTATGCAAAAAGGTATTCCAGTGTTCATCTGAAGCCAACACAGGGCTTCATCAGTCCAAGTTTGACGTATCGAGTGGGTGTCCATGAATAAATGAACATTTGTATTTCAGACATGTCAAAACAAAACAAAACAAGAACTAAATCAGTTCAACAAATAAGCAGAATAAGATGAAGAGCTTGTGCCACCATGTCTCAACAACTGTCACAGATAATCCCAGAAATCAAACCTTTGTGAGGATATTCAGAGTGTGTGTGTGTTAAGTGTTTGCGCCTGGAGGGGAAAAAGTGAGATTTTGCAAAAAGGACGAGGCAGACACCCATAATCACTTCTTCACTGGGTCCTATCAGCAGTGGTGGAAATAGTTGATGGGGGACATTCTGGGAGCAGAGGTCAAAAATAGATTTAGAAAATCTATTCAGTGTTTTCATAGGGTATCGCAATACTGGAGAAATGTAGATGTTTTATGTATTTTTGCGAAGCCCGAGGAGAGATCTCTCTTTTTCATGCGCCTGACATCTACTCGCAGAGAGCCGGTTCAGCTCTGTCAGCTGGTGCGCAGACACAGAGACCGTGCTCTGATGACAATGCACTTAACAGTCTGGCTAACTTTACTAGAGTTGATGCAGACGCTGCTTGCTGCCAATTGTACAACAAGTGGCAGTGGAAAAACAAGCCAACTTTCCAAACATCCAGTGAGAGCTCATAGTTCATCTCTCCCCTTCCAGCTCCACCTCAGGTGTGTCGCAGAGTTAACTAAACATAGGTTAATGATTAAAATGGACAATTAGTCTGCTGATTGTTTGCTATGAATATGGGTGTGTCAGAAATGGTCCCTCAGAAATTCACAGTTTCAGCTTCAGAGCACGCTGGAGAGAGGATCGTTTTGGTCATAATTAAAATCGAAGTGCAAAATTATAGAGATATAATGAAAAGATTATTTTATTAGCCATTGAGGCTAACATCAGCTAGCATGCCACTGCGCTTGTTTTTTTTTTTCTCAATCCAGATCGCTACCACAGCAAACTGTCGCGCCACGCTAATCTCCATGTTGATTACATCTGCTTTTCAATGTGATCACGTGTGTGTGTGTGTGGGTGTGTGCAGTGCCATAAAGCCAGACTAAAGCCATGCCAAGCTGTGCTCGCCGTTTCTTCAAATTGCACCAAAAAGGACACTGCACTAATTTTGGACCTCAGCGGCAAACCTGCCAAGTGTTAAGTAGATAATAACATCATAGTGACAGACAGACAGACAGACAGACAGACAAAGGTTCCTCGCTTTAAAGTTAGATAACAACATGCCCAAATCCTTCAGTCATATCCCAGCTCCACCTGGCAAAACACTGCTGTACTATGACTCATGAATTTGTACTGAAAGGCAGAGTGTCTGACTCAGTCCACAAAGTGCGCAATTCAGAGAGACGTCTATAAATAATGTCCCAATACAACAGAGCTTATGTTCCAGCGTTTTTGTTATGCTAGTTATAGTTACATGTCTATAGTCAAGTGTTTCTCGATGATAGAATCAGATAACCTCTCTTCATGTCAATGTTTATGTGCAATGTGATCACAAGGAAAAAAAAATTAAGACTTGTTTTTTTGGAGCATGAGCCTTAATCTCACGGCGTACCTACAGGGGACAGCAAGCACGGGTACATTAGAGAACGATTTAAAAACAGAGCTCCTTTATGTCGAAAACATATTTTAGGCTTTACCCAAAATCACCAAAATAAACCCCTTCTCAATGATTATACCCCACATAAACCATGAACGCTGCAGTGATTTACGGAATTTCCTCAAAACGTGGTATTCATCTCAGGACAGTGGCCCTCATTCATCACGGCATTGTAGAGTCAGAGCTAGATTTATTTTGGACGGGATCCTAAGATCCTGTCACACTGGCTGAATGGAGACAACTCAAACAAGCACAAATAAATCAGAGGCGACTCATCATTCATGTGTGATACACACTAATTATGCGAGTCTTGATCTCATTAAAAAAAAAGTCAGGACGCAGCAAAATACGAACACTTACAAATACTGTCACAAAGCACAGAGGTAATCTGGTTGTGTAATTGCAGTGGTCTACGTGCAGTGAAAAATACCGTTTGAAATGAGCAGAGAGATGTTCTCTGCAGATACAGCTCAGATCTTTGTTTGTGGCTCCAGCAGAGATTGAAGTGATAAAAAATAAAGTAGTTCGGCAGCGTAACAACGCAGAGTCCCATGAATGAGGACCACTGTCTTTCCAAGGACCTTGAAAATCAATTGCAGACTGCTTCTACACGAAGTGATGAAGACGCCGTCTCTGTCGTCTGTCTCTGCTTCCTTATTCTACCATCACCTAACTGTGTGTTTGTTAGCTCCGCTCCGATGACGTCACATCTTAACGTCTCGTGACGGCGTAGGTCGTCATCACACTCGTATGACCTGCCTAATGTTCATGTTCGTGCGGCGGCTCTGGCTCAGGGGCAGAGCCAGTGTCTTGTTATTAGAAGGTCGTTGGTTTGGTTCCCCTGCTCTACATGTCGAGGTGTCCTTGGGCAAGATACTGAACCTCAAACTGCTCCTGATGCGCTGGTCGGCACCTTGCATGGCAGCCTCCGTCATCAGTGTATGAATGTATGTATAAAATAAATGCTTTCAACACCTGCCTTGTTTGAAGACGGACTTCTAGTGAGTGTTGTGGCAGTTTAGTTTCGCCTTTTTGTTCAGTCAACTTCCCTCTAATAATTAACATTATAAAACCTTTTTTGACGCTTGCTACTGAATTGTGGGAGAAACAAGCGGGATGTTTATGTGAATGGATTATTTTACCCATCCCCGTTATCTAGCCTCACCTGAATCGAGCACTTTTCTTGGAAAGAAATCTGTAAGACGGACAAGAAAGGTCCAACATGTGTTTCACTGTGACACTACGGCGACTGTGTCGCTATAGTAGACATTCACAATCAGTCTATTCAGTTGTTTGTGTATGATGATGTGTCGATGCGGTTTATAGCTCCAGAAATGTTTGTGGATTGCAAAACATGAAGCTAAGTAGATAATGACGGAATTTTCATTTTTCCTTTAACTTCCTTTGTAAGTTAACCAACATTACATGTCCATTTTTACCAAAACCATGATACCTCCCTAAACCTAACTAGGTAGTTTTGATTCTGTGTTTAAATTATTGGTACCATGAAAATGAATCTCACCTGACTTCCTTTATTGCATGTCCAAACGTCATAACATGCAGATTCTGCTAAATGACACGCGAAGGCATGACGAGCAACATGCCCCGCTTAAACATGGTCATGTTACGGTTATGTGTACTCTCAAAGAAGGAAAATAAAGGACGAGAGCTGCAGAAGAGCAGCTCTCCTCATTTTTGCTGGATTTATTCAAGGAACGACCTTATTTAAATGTTTCAGATGCATCTTCCATGTTCACCAAATCGATTTCTGTTTTGATCTTTGGCGCGATTCCCAGTAAAACTGACAGTAAAAAAACAAAATGAAACACATTTTCAATATCATTCAGACAGCACATCTGCTATTCTTCTTCAAGACTGACACACTGCTCAGTTTTAAAAGTTGATGGTGAAAGGCCAGATCTCATTTGGGCACACAGATCTTTGCTCCTTTCAGATTATTCCCCAGTTTATAATTCTCAGTATTAATATCCTAAATGAATGATCCTAAATGTTTTTGCACTTTGGGTAATTAACAGGAAGCTGTTCATTTGCACGTCTCTGACTCAAACTCACACACTCACACACCCTTCCACCATCCTGATCTCCACACACCACTTTCCCCCTCAAAACATAAAGGAAGCGCTACATCCTCAACTGGCACTGATCATTGGCACTGAGAGGAAATTGTGAGGAGTGGATTCCTCCGGTATGAAAGATTTTTAAAACATGAACCCTGTGGAAAAAAACCACACCAAAATTGAATGGTGTACACACACACACACACACACACACACACACACACACAGACAGCATATCATGGTGCAGGGAGCTGTGCATCTGCAGTAATATATGACACGCATTGCCAATTGATCTGTGTCTTACTCTGCCAGTCATGCACAACAGCCTGAGGACATAAACGCACAAATACAGATATGGGCACACACACACACACACACACACACACACACACACACACACACACACACACACAGCTCTAAGTACCAGCTTGCAGCGGATATATTCGCTGCTTGATGTTGTTTTCTGTGGTGGGACCGAGGTCGGCCATCACTACACACTCTGCAACATTCCATGTGTGTGTTTTTTTACATGTGCAGCCACATTTTCAGTCCTAATTAGTTACAATGTCTTGGGCTATAAATCCGTACACGAGTTTCCTCTCAACCACCCATCACAATTCTACATTATTCCTTATGCAATTCCATTTATCATTACCAGTGCTCCTATCCTGCTGGTAAACCAAATTGAAAACCAAATAAAATTGAGCTGTGTTTCCATCAGCTGGTGGTCCGTACTGAATAAATCATCCTGAAAATTCCCCGGGCCAGGCGGGCGCACTGTCGAGGTTCAGGAAGCGCTCTATACCCTCGTGTCACCAGCTTTGCAGGAAATGTGCAATGACAGATGTAGAGGAGAGGGAGCCTGTTTCAGATTCACTGTATGTCATTACAACACGGGCTATTTTGGAGATAATAAGCAGGGCTCCATGGTGCCTTGCTGCCATATCGTTTCACTGAACACTTTGCATCGTATAAGTGTCTGACAACCTTTGGATTCAGTTTGGAGGATGAAGAATCTTCGTCAGCAGAAACACAGGGAGACATTATCTGTTTATGATAAAGCCAGATATTTGGGGCTTATGGGCAAGAATTCCTTTTTCTGTGTACTGGCCGTTTTGGCTGACCTCTAAAAAATCTGTATTTGAATGCAGATAATAATACAACATTTGAAAAAAAAATATATATATATAGAGGATAGCCAATGTGTTCCAAGATTGCATTTCTGTCTCTGTTGCTCTCCACCTGCACCGTGTATCTGCATGCATGCATACTTATAGACAGTCATGCATGATTGGTTAATACCATTTGGACAACAAATGGACTGCAAATGGAATTCCTAATGTTTCCGGAGCCATGTCTTGTTCCTTGCCTACAGATTATGCGTTCATGTGCTGGTGTGTGTTCACAGTTAGTGATGATGGATTGATTTGTGTTGTATCGTAGTGACCCTCCTGTCTCCACCTTTGATCTGTTCTTGTGGCACAAGTTAATATAATCTGGAAACCCACAATAATCTGAAATTGTCCTTTTGCTAGCCACATGTTAAAGGAGTAACTCCAGCATCTTGCAGACTATTCTACTTTTTTTCCTCCTGTGTACATAATAACTGTGTATGCATTATAATATCCACACAACCATATGTTCTGATTGGTTAGCTGACCTTTGACGAGATGTGATGCGGTATAATTATCCCCACATTTGGTATCAACATCCATCCTACGTGATCTGATCACAAGTGGACAGCTACAGGTGTAGGTGCAGGTGTGAACCTCCCAAAGATGCACTCAGGACGAATTTGAGATCTGATCCACATTCGGAGATAGTAAATGTACCTCCGGCCACCAGCCGATAGTGTGGGCCACATGAGATCACATTCGTTTAGCAGTATGTATTCCATGTAGTTCATTGTATGGGTATTGACGTGTTCGGGCTCCTTCAAAGTGAAACTCTTGCCAAAATGCAACCTAGGCTTTTTTTGTGAATGTATATGAGTCAACCTTCATGTAAAAGCATAATTACGACGAAAGAGGCACTTTTAAGATTGACTGTATTTTCGATTTTGGCTCAAACTCATTTTCAATGGGAGTGCATTGGGCACTTTTACAAAAAATCGCTATTTTTGAAGCACTAAGAAGGTTCGACACAACATGAAACTTTGCTGGTAGTATCACCAGGGTCTCTACACATCGCTCAACTGAACCACATACACTCTACCCAGACATGTCGATCCCCGAGTAAGTCTGGGCTGCCATGGCGACGGCTAGAGGAAGAAGCTACTGCTAACGTGAGTTGCTCAAAAACTTTTTTAGTAAATTCTGTGTACACAAACAGTGTTCTCAATGCTCGTGTTCAGGTGTGAGACCCTGGTGACGTGTGTGTGTGTGTGTGTGTGTGTGTGTGTGTTCATAACTTCAGCAACAATACAAGTTGAGCATTTCTAACTGCACTCGGTAATCGACTCGTCAGGGCTTCCCCACAACGAGCAAGCTGCGGTAGGAGAGTGGTGAGTTGTGTTCTCTTTTCAGTAGAAATCCGGCTAAGCTAGCAGATGTTTGATGCCTCGAACTATGTGCTGGGACCCTATTTGTACTGTTGCTGAAGTTTGGTGCTGCTCTGAGCATTATTTTTGGCTTTGAGTGGCTTTTTGATGGCGGTTTCTTGGTTGGAGGCATAGACTGCAGTGTATTGTTATCGAGCGGTCTTTTCTGAATTTACTAAAACTACATAAGCTAGCCGGAAAACTTGATTGAGGGGGGTCTTACTCGGTGTCACGGTGTGTTAGACCATGGATTAAATTTACACCGGAATATCCCTTTAACTCCCAAAAGATGTTCAAACGCACAGTTTCAACTGATTCATTCATTTACACTGAATTTGATGAAGAATATAAGATATTCATGGTAAATGAGTCAAATTTTGCAGTAAAGCAGTAAAGCAGTAAATAATAACCCTGATAGGTTACTTCTTCTTCTTCTTCTCCCCTGTTGCATTAGAAGAAACTGAATACACTTTGTGAAGCGCTGTCGTCAACAAACTCTTAAATATTTGGGCTTACTCGTTAATTTGTCAAACATCACATGAGATATTTCCTTCTTTTGGTAAAAAGAACATGTCCATTTGTTTCAGAGATGTAGGTGTGTGTTTCAGAGTGGAGCAGTGAGACCCGATCGCAAGAGGTCGCGTGTCTCGACACAGTTAATGTCAGGTGTGAACTGACGGGCTTACAGTTGTCCACTCATGATCAGATCATTCAGAATGGACGGTAAAACCTCAGGGAAAAGCCTCTCTGACTGTCTTTGCCTCTTAAATGGAAGCAGCACTGTGTACAATGTAAATAAAAACAGAATAGAATTTTCAAACTGACGACAGTTTCGAGAAGTGTTGCTGAGCCCATGTAGAAATACTCTTTATGCAATCATGTGTTTGAACCTCACCCAGTCCTTGCTTGTGAACGATGAGAATCTCGAGGACTTTTTCATACCAAATCTTGATACTTCCACTTGTTACTAATGAACCTGTCCACCTGTGGAACGTTCCAAACAGATGTTTTTGGAGCATTCCACATCTTTCCCAGTCTTTTGTTGCCCCTGTCCAAACTTGTTTCTGGCATCAAATTCAGAATAAGCATATATTTACAAAAATCAATGAAGCTGATGAGGTAACACATTATTTTATTTAACTGAGTATATGCCAGAAATGACTAGAAAATTCTCACCATCTGTTCTGTTTACGTTTTGCACAGCTTCCACAAGTAAGTGGGACGCTGTAATCTTGTGGAAGTGACATCCTCACTGCAGAGTCGTGGCGCTGATGACGGTCAGACGGCTGAAAACTTCTTGACACTGGGCTTCTTCTCCTCCCTCATTCATCGTTAATTTAAACCACGTTAGAGGAAAACTGCACCTAAACCTTCCAATTAAATCGCTCCTCTCTCGGCGAACCCTGCAGCAGGATGTCCTCTCTCTGAGGCACTTCTGTTTGTTTTGGGTGAGATTCCACCAAAGCCTTTTAATCAATTAAACAGTCGAGTACGTGTGTCAGCAAATTCTGCGTCTAAGTCATTTGCAAAGACAGCGGCTGGATCAAACACTTACGTCTGCTGCGACTCAGTGCGAAGAATGCGTCTAGTCATTGTCAGCACCACCGTCAGTGTGTGTACCCCGCTGGCATGGTAAACAAGTGACTATAGAGCACCGGAATGTGTTTCCAGAAGATGCTTTCATTTTATTTTTGAGCATCTGCGTGTGTGTGTGTGTGTGTATGTGTGTGTGTTCATATCTGATACTGACCTTGGGGATACATGCTGACTGGTCTCTGCTGGGATTAAAAGCCTTGAGATGATTCAATTACGAGAAATGAAGAGTCTCTGATCTCTCAGAAAGTGTGCGTACGTGTGTGGAGATGCAAGAATGAGCCGACCTGCCAGCGTGCTCAGGTGCGACTGCACCGCGGGCCCCTCTGCTTTACGAAAAGACAAAAAGAATCATTTCTCTGCGACACCCGTGCTGACGTTTGCCAGAAAGTCATCCGCATGCCGGGAGGTGAATTATATGTTTTACTCATAAATTCTTGCACCCCCGTCTGAGCAGAGACCGCTCCACCTGAGGACTCTCTACCTTTCTTACAGTGTGGAATGATTGAAGAACGGACGAAAAACAACCTGCTACAAACACAATTTGCAATTTTTTTTAATGAATCATGCGCCATAAAATGTGGCAGCTCGAGGTTTCACTTCTCATTTTCATTTTCTCATTCTCACTTCCTTCTTTTCTGCAGACCGTCTCAGTGCTGAGTTGGTGTAGACACCTCTTTTTCGATTTCTCATCTCAAGGCAGAAAGAGAATGAGGAGGAAAAAAAGAGAGAAGCCAATGCCAGTGGCACTGGATCATTTTTTAAACAATGGACGGGTTTGGGCTGCCACCGAGCCACAGGTCTGAACATGCCCAAGGTGATGGGTAACAGATTCTGGTACAATAAAATGTCATAATGAGTCCGTCTCCTGGCTTTTTAGGTCGTCTGCTTTCTCCCTCCTGGTTCACTTTGGCAGCTGTCTAAATAATGACTCCCCAGCTTGGGATTTCTTGGAGACCTATTACGCTTTTTGGGTATTTTCTTTCCTTCAGTGTTTTAGATTTAGGTTCATGCTCATGTAATAAAAGTTAAAAAGCTCAGCCCTCCTACACAGCATGCAGCTGGAGTCAGGGGGGTGAAGAGTGGAAGTTAAAGTAACAGCAGGCAGGCTTTGCTGTAAAATTATGTGCGCGTTGTTCTGTGTATTTCGCAAGATGAAGTGAATGATTACACAAACACATTGGGTTTATCGGCACAGGAGTCATATCCTGCTATAGCCAACCCGTCTCTCCAGGACTAAATTTGCGGTCGCAGCTAGCAGTGAGCACCTCCAGTGTTTGACTATTGTATTTCTGGATTAATGTTAGCCTACTGTTGCATAAATGTGTGCGTTTTGTTGTGCTAATTAAAATGTATTTGCATACTGTTGTTAATTTAATCTGCAATAGTCTGCGCCAACAGGAGCTCCTCCTTCCCACAGAGAGCACTGCTCCTGAAGTGCCTCGTCAGCAGCCCCGCCATTAAATCTGTGACTTCTTGACATCACACTTCATCACCATGTCACACATTTGCATAATATATGCCTATACACATGGTAGAAGTGAAGCTAGCTGGAAACCGAAAGCAAGACAGAGTCGACCAGATACAAGGTGAGCAGTGCTGGCTCAGGTGTGTGAGAGCTGACCAATCAGAGCGGAGTCATTATTTGGGGGGGCTCCTTAAAGAGACAGATGGTAAAACAGAGCAGAGGCAGAGGGGAATACAGTACTGCAGTATAGGGTAACTGATGCAGATTTTGAACATTGAACCATGTAAACCTATTCTAGTATTAACCCAAAATAAGATTATGAACCTGAAAATCAGCATTATGCAGTGTGTCTCCTTTGCAGGTCTGCAACTTCAAAATCTAAAACCTTCATTTTATTAGCTGCTCTAAATATGATATCATATTTGTATAGGATGGAGGGAGTGTTGTCTGATCCACATGCTTAACATTATGCCCTGCCTCTTCAACAATCAGACTGACTAAAGGCCCTGAGCTGTGCTTCATATGTAGATCAGATGGTGCTGCTGGGAGTCAAGATCACATCAAAAATAAACAGCATCTGGACGTCGCCCAGCTGCTAGCTGTTCAAACTGAAACTGTCACAAACAGATCAGTATTGATTTGCATTTATTAATCAGAGCATATCTTAATAATTACTCTGGAAGCACGTAGAAAGAGCTGTTAACGGTTTGCAGTTCTCTCTCTCTTCGCTGTAGTCTCCCATCTGCGTATGAGTTACTACAATGGGGGCAAATGTCTGTCTGTCTGTCTGTCTGTCTGTCTGTCCTGTCTGTCTGTTGATCCGTCTCCTTTGCTCTGTATGAGTACTATGGACAGCGCCACATCTACACATGCACCCCCCTTATTGAGCCATACTCACAACATTCACAGCACAAATGCCCACTTACTCATTGGAGTTTCCACAATCATATGCCAACATATTAATGCAACAAATGGTGTTAAACCACATACCAGCATAGCACACGCATAGCGGAGCGACATCAGCATTCACCTGGAGATTCTCTTGGAGAATGTGCATCCAGTATTCACTCCCGGTTAAGCTCTGTTTTGGTCTCTACAAACCCCTGAGGCCTCTTCTGCTGCTAAACGCTCCACAAGGTTCACCAGCTAGTTGCTAACTCTGTCTGTTATTCGAAGCAGGTAATAATTTAAATTCATAAATTACTTTTGTGCTAACATCCGCTGCCTGCTACGACTGAAACAAAGGTGATGTGAACTTTATTAAAGCAAACATTAAAGTGAGCTGTAAAACCAAAACAATGAGTGTAAATGTCTGACTTGTTGTTGACGATGTGGTGCGGCAGTGCCACCTCGTGGCCTGTTCTGTTTTTGTCTGGAAGAGTGCCGTTTTCTTCTGCATGTGTTTTTGTGATGCTGTGCACGCTGCTTTCCTCCCAGCGACACGTGTGCTTGTGCATTGTCTGAGGTACAGTCACAGTATAAAAGCGGGTTTTAAAGAGGTGTTTTCTATGTTGTTTTGTACAGTTGTCTGTTTTCGAATCCTGTGAGATACGAGTTCATATTGCAACTTATTTTCATATTGTTCATGTCCATTACCTCTAAAAGCGCCAAACAGTGAAGCACATGCTAATGTCGAGAGCATGCTAGCAAGGATGGCTGATTCAAAATAGCGCCCTTGGAAAATGGAATGAGGTATGGAGGTTGTATGTATGTATTATTATTATTAGCATCAGATGTCAGATTTATTTTGTTTCATGTGGGGAAAGCTTGTAATACTCTTTTGTTTCACACTTGTCATATTTCATTGGTAATTTATTATTAGCCTGTTAAATGATTTGTACTGGGTTTGAAATGTGATTAAATGTGAACATGAATTGTTTGTGGAACTACATGGAAATATTTTGTATGTTTTCTGTTTTTCTCCTGTAGTTTTCACGGTGTTGATGATGATGTAGAAGAAGGAGAGGGAATTAAAAAGACACCCGTTGGAAACTCGCTGCCCCTTGCTGTTAAATCCGAGTGGCCGCTACAATGGGCTTAAAACTACCATGAAGCTGAGAGGACTGCTGAGTAGGGTGATAGTTCACTGTGAGTTCATCACACTCAGAGACCCCCTTTAACATAACAGTAGTCAGCTGACCCATTGTTGAAATACAAACATTATTTCCAGCTTTAAATATGACCACTGCCCGGATCAAACATATTGCCTTGTGCCCATCATATCAGATACCAATGATAGCTGACATCCAGTGTTTAGTAAGTCAAGTTCAGTTCAGATACAGTAGTTAATAGCAATATCCTATTAGAATTAGAATTCCTGTCCCAACCCTCCTGTCCTTCAGTTTGTGACGTACACTCACATTTTGTTCAGCCAACACCTTGTTTTCAGTACCAATTGTTGTTTTATTACTGTTGCCAACCTCGTCTGGCGGAGGTATTTAACTACTCTGTTATTTTGATATTTATCACATTTTAACATTTTAAGTGCCATTATGTCAAATGTTTTCCTGTAACAATGTCATCCTTCCTCTATTTATTAGCAAGGACTTCTTGCGGTGTCCGTCCTTGCTGGCCAGACTGAACACTCTGTCTGGATGTGGTCAGGATCTGTCTGGATGTCTTACACCAAAGATGTCCTGCTTAGTTTCTTAAGCAATGTAGTCTTGATATGTCTGCCTCAACTCAGTATAATGTCCGGTTGATTTGGCAACCCAGTTGCCAGGATGTCAACCAAAACAGGTCGGCTACCTGAAGCCAAACCATGAAGTTTTCCTAACCCTAACCAAGTGGTTTTGCTGTGTAAACCTAACCATATGCGTGAGCAAAGAGCTGTGACAAGAGAGCATAAAGAAACGTTCAGTGTCTTTTATCCATTCAGCAGCTGATCAGTCAGAATGCAAGGAAATGATAACAATTTGTGGAACAGAAGAAGAACTGACCGGCCCACCCTCTGTAGTGTGATGTCAGAGGGAAATGGCCCGCCATGTGAATATTGTCTGTGCACAGCACTTAATTTCTTTCGCTTGATCTTTTCTCAATCAAAACAAACCATAAGACACACTATAAGAAGCGTGGGACCATGGGAGTTTATGTCTTTATCACTAATCAACCACCACTACTGTTGAACATCTATGTGTGTGACTCGTAGATGCTCACTGAGGACGTAACGTTTTAAAGTTTTGTTCATGTTCCGCTCAGTCAGGTTCAGTTAAGTCATAGCTGTAGACATTTTAATGCTCAATAATGTCACATCATAGCTTTAACATGAATTCCTTCACTCTTGTTTGAACCCAACACATTCGCTGCATGTAAGAGTGCTCACCTTGATGGACCACACTCAGTCACCTGTCTTTCTGTGTCTCCCTGCTGCTGTCATTACTTTACCATCAGCAGAATAAACTGTAATTTTCTCAGCACCGCAACGCATCCAAGTCGTGCCCCAGTGAGTACACAATCAAGGGAAATGATTATCCAGCTCAAATTGAACAATAATTTTAGTAGCATTGCACAACACACACATAAACACGGCTGACTGAGCTCTTGAGACGGCAGCGTGGAATGAAGGCAATCTCAATTAAGCCTCTAATTTCTCAAACTCCACCTACATACTGAAATGGATGCACGTCATTAGAAGACGCTTTTCCCGTTAGCAGAAAGTCGTTTCATTTGAACGAGATCTGAAAACAAAACAGGCCATTTGAGCTGCTCCTCGCTTCGTGCCTTGGAACACTTCATCAAGCGGCACACTCCGGCTCACTCTCAGACCATCAAAGAGGCGGTAGGACTCAAAAGGATCAATATTAAATACCAGGAGCAAACCGACTGCTCCCTGATACTCCTTCCCCCACCTGCCTCCATTTGCCTCCACCCCCTACCTCACGCCTTCCTCTGTTTCTGTCTCAACAGCTCCGATACTGTCCCTCGAGCGGTGAACTTTAGAGAAAAATCTATCATGCGCCTTGGGCAGCAGGTCCGCTGGTACACTTCGTGGTAGACAGCTCTATTAGTCCCCTGGATATGTTGGACTGATTCAGACCTGCAGCTCCTCGCCAACTCAATTGCCTCCTCACCTAATTGTTTCACACTTATATGTCAACTTCAGCGCTAATGGAATGTGTCTAAAGAGCCCGAGAGTGGAGATAACTAACACAGTGGTTTTACAATGGAGCGTAGAAAATCTCTCTTGAGCACACAGTACAAGAGTAATGTCTTCCCAGTGTGGAGCTAGCCTCAGCCGGCAGATGAAGCACACAACAGGACAAAGTCCTCATTATCTCAAGTGATCTTTATTGATAAAGCCCAAAACCACGAATCTCATTGCCTCACTGAGCTTTACAATCTGTACAAAGAACCACAACTTTGGTCCTTAGACCCATTTGATTAAGGGTAAATCTAATCCTGTGCTTATGGGCTCTTTCCCACTGAAATGGCCTACTAATGGCCCTTCGGGAAGAACATTTAACAGTTGATAATAACTGTCCATAAATAAAATGACCTGGACAGTAGTAGGCCACTGACATTTCATCTCCTCATGGCAGGACATACCATCCTATGATGCACACAGCCGGAGTCAGAGGGATGAAGAGGGGAAGTTACAGTGATGGTAGTTGGTAAAATTGGTATGGTATGTTAAATTATGTATCTATTTCACAAGATGCAGTGAATGACTGTACACACACATTGGGTTTGTTTGTATAGGAGTCATTAGCCGCCAGCTAACCAGTCCTTCCAGGATGAAAACAGTCAGCAGGAGCAACCTCAATCTGTGCCTGCGGCAGCTGGCACCTCCCTTTCCATGTTTAACTATCATGTTTCTG
Organism: Diplodus sargus; assembly: GCA_903131615.1. NCBI lineage: Eukaryota > Metazoa > Chordata > Actinopteri > Spariformes > Sparidae > Diplodus > Diplodus sargus. Next base: position 764,446 of record CAEMYA010000199.1, read on the forward strand.
GTGTAATGTCAGCCTACTGTTGCATGAATGTGTGTGTGTGTGTGTGTTGCATTGTTGTTCTAACTTGAATTTACTTGCATGCTGTCGTTTTATTTGATCTGCAACTATGCATTTTTATCTATAAGATCATCATGTTTGCTGTCTCACTGTTGTCTGAGAAATCCACAAATCTGTAAGAAGTCAAAACTGTTCATGGTGTCAGGAAAAAAAAACAAAAAACATCTTATCATGAAAAGCACTCCATAAAGGATTCCTGGAGCGACTGACCAACCAGACCGTTGCAGCACAGCAAAGCACACGTGGGGGGGGGGAAAGAATGACATGCAGGTCTTTCCTACTTGTCATGAGCATCCCAACTGTTGATTACTTTTCACACAGTTAAGGCCAGATCCTGCAGTCTGTGTCAGCAGTCAGCAGCACTATGTTCCTGAGATGTAGCCCCTCTAGTGTCAGGGCATGCCGTCCCTGTCACATGTTGTGAATTATTTCTTCTTATATGACAGCGACAGACATATACAGACGAAACTTTTGCATCAGTTTTTTTTTCTATCGTCTATATTGAATCATGGCAGATGAGGATGGATCACGGATGCATCTTTTTGTACAGCAACAAAATTGGGGCTGCTGGAAAAAAAACAAAAAACACAACCTGATGGCTAACAAATCAACGGTGGACGATGAGACACAGTGAAACAACACATTCTAGATTTAATATATACCACGTGGACAGAGCCAAGCAGTGCATTCCTTTTCCTTGTACAAAACAACTCTCACTGTCTGCTGGGAAATCTCCATTTCTTAGCGCCAAACGGTTCTCATTGCTGTCACACCTCACCGTACCTATAAAAACATGAGCTCGCTGAAAGGCTAACTGGGGAGAAACGGGATCGGAAACTAAGCAGGCAGATGATGTAAAATAATGGGGGAGCTGAAGAAACCTTGACAGGAACTTGCAGCACCTACTGTAGGCCTTAATCGATCGGCGCTGCGCAGAACTGGAAGATCTTTGGCAGCCTCCTCTGAACATTCTCCTCCTGTAATCACAGAGGAGGCCACACTACATGGTGTCTCTGGGCCCCCTAGTGGGACACTGAGGCAGGTGGGTGCCCATGTACAAGTGTTGATCACCAGAACCTGTGGAGTGTCCCTGCTCTCTGCTGCAGCTCACTGCCCTGCCTCTATTCTCTCCTCAGTTCTGCCCACTGTGCGTGTGTGTGTATGTGTGTGTGTGTGTGTCTGCGCGCGTGTTTGAGTGTGCGTGGAGGCGTGACGGAAGACGCCTGCCTCCCAAATTAAAGGAGTTTGGCCGTTTCCTGACAGAAAGAGGCACATGATCGCTCCACTGAAACGCAGATAATGCGCGCAGCCACTCAAAAGGGCCCGTCTTGTGATTTGAGAAGCCCGCAGCTGATGTGCAGATATAGTGTCTGTCTTGTGACGAGCAGAACCGTGACCGGCCGCGCCAAGAACCGGAACATGTTTGAAACGATGCGGGGCTGCGCGTGTGCGTGCGCGAGAGGGACGAGGAGGTGAGGAAGGGGTGAGGAAGTTGACGGAGAGGGTCTTTTTTTTTAGTCGAGGATGAAAGGCAGTTGGCACACACACACACACACACACACACACACACACACACACAAACAAACACAAACACATTAATCAAGCATGCGGACGCGCAGTGCGCAGCCTACCCACCGTCCTGCCCGGGGCACCTGGGTATTCCCAGGGTGTCCAGCAGATCCCCAGTAGGCGTCCTGAAGCGGCGGTGAGCGGTCAGTCACCTGCAGCTCTCCATGTCTCACCCTCCGAGCGCTGAGGGCGGAGGAGGGGGCTGGGGGTGTCGGGAGGGGGCGACGGCCAGGTCACAATCCCGCAAGTCCAAAGACAAAGTTTGATTCAACGCAACAGTTTCTCCTCCAGTAGAACTTGTCTGCTGCTGCTGCTGCCGCACTGCTCTCTGGTCGCCGAGCAGGATCCCAGTCACCGTCCTGTTGGCTCAGCCCGCCACCGGTACCAGGATGGAGAGAAACCCTACTGGTCGCACCAGCCCAACTTCCAAGGCGCATTTAAAACCCAGAAGACACAGCCTCTGTAATCCTGCGTGGAAACATTTCAAAGATGACACCAGTGGATGAGCTGACCGCGCACGACCCGTGCGCGTGTCTGTCTGTTCACTGCTGCTGGGGAGAACATCAAAATAAAGAACACTGTACAGAGACAAGAAATGTTCCTCATACATTCAACAGCCGCTCCTCAGCATCGTCCCTGTGTTGCAATGCGGGTGCTGCCGCGGCAAAAAAAAAAAAAANNAAGAAAGAAAGAAAGAAAGAGAAAAAAAAAAAGCCGCTTGATCTCATCCCCTGGTTCTCCGTCGATGCTCCAGATGTGCAGCGCTGCGCCGGGCTCCCGCTGCTCAGAGCGGACTGGACACACTGGGATGCGGTGGGGAGGGAGTGAGTGCGCACTGCTGGGGGAGGCAGCGCCGCTGCCGGGAGCTGGATGGGAGAGAGAGCAAGGTAGCCTACCTGTGGGAGGTTAAGTGAATGTAGTTAAGACGCAGACTCCAGAAAATAACGAAGCTCACAGATGTGAGACACATCTGTCTGTAACCGCGCGCAAAAGTGCGGCAGCGCTTTTTTTCTGAATTTACAGAGAAAATCCAAGAAACATACGAATTTGACTGAAAATCCTTTTTACTCCTGACCATCAGTCTCCTCACCACCAGCCTGCCAACTACAGTTTAATGACAGAAGAAGTTCCGTTGTTTCATACAGCCCGGTATAAAAGTAATTTGACACCTACTGCGTGTTAAATGACTCGGAGCTGATCTGATGTTCTAATGAAACAACAACAACAACAAGATCAGCAGGACATTCTGTAAATAGAATCTGCTTTGACATTTGGTTTTGTTTGACAGATGTTCCCCCATATTTTTGAAATACACCAAAATATCCATAAATTATATAAATAGACTAAATGTGCATCTAATGTAAAATATCATGAAACATCTGATCTGTACCTGTGCAAAACTGTCAAAACAGAGGGAGAGAGAGAGGGAGGGAGGGATGAAATGAGGAGGTGAAGAGGGAGCGAGTGATGTAAACAGGATGAGGGACAGAGAGGAGCTCCAGATCGTTTTAATATCTTTAAATCTTTTAACAGTTGCCTCAGTGCTACGTGACATTAGAAGACACAACTGGGCACTTTGTAATGGAGTGAGGTTATGGAATTTATGAAATAGAGAACAGGAAAGGTCATTCTTGGTAAATAAATTGGTAATGATGATAATAATAATGTTTAGGCCCTATGTTTTTAATTTTGAAATTATTTTCTATTACAAATGTTAGATATGAGCCTGTGCCACAAAGCAATGTGATAAATTTGTCATTCAATCAGTTTATATACATTAAATGCCATCTACTCTATTAAAGTATATTAAAGGGGAGAACTCCCAAATAACAAATCAAAATTTTCCCATCCACGTTTTAGACGCTTCCTGTGCAGTAATTACATAAAATCCAATTAGACAAAATGAGTGAAAATGGACAGTTTGATACATTTTTGGTAGTGTACAGTAGTTGTGGAGTGTTGTGTAGCTATACAGGTTTGTTTAATGACAGATATCAGATATGATCGTGAACGTTTTTCACAACAAACAGGTGAATGAAACAACCCTCCATGCATCAGACGGGCTGAGGCTCCTGGACTCAAGTGGAGCTTTTACTGCCAGAATGTTATTTGTTTTTACAGTGTTAAATTAATCACGTTGCATGGATTTTGTCGCTGTTTTTTGATGTCTTATTTCTCCTGATTTAGTAGGACACAAAAAGACAAATTGGCCCAAGACGCCCTTTGTACAAGGTTGCAGAGTTATACCTCACAGCTTCATTCATCACTGTATGATTCACTTATGCTTTAGAAGCTTTTTTTTTTTGCTTGGACCCATTTTCTTACACAAGCTGCATCAGTTTTTCCACTCAGTATTTTTGCTGCACCCATTTCACCCTTGTACCCTCACAAGCCTTGCAGGGACTTCTGTGGAGAAGCGTAACAACAGCGTGATGCTGTCAGCCCACGAGACTTGTTTATGATCCAGTTTAAGAAGAATCAAATAAAGTTTAATGTCACATACACAATCAAACAAATCTCTTCTCTGCAGTTAACCCGTCCTAAGCATTAGGACCAGTGGGTGCTCCGGGACCAGCTCCAGTGCTTAGCCAGTGCCCTGGGCAAACCAAAGCATCTCTCTATAAAAGCAAGGAATCTGTGTGTGTGTGTGTGTGTGTGTGTGTTACTCAAATATCTCTGCGGATCAGGATCAGACTGACCTGACAGTTTCAACATGGCTGCTGCTTGGTTTAAGGGTGTGCCTGTTGGATTAGTTTGGACTGCAATGATACCGTTAATAAATTATTTCATTAATGCTTTACAAATTCCGCGAGCATTGTCCACCGGAGCTACCACAGTCACGTGCGCACCAGAGCCAATCACTGCAGAGCTCAAGCCACGACATACCTTAAGAAACAAGCGGATTAATACCTGCAGCGGCGCGAGCTGGACCGGGAGTTTGCCGGTGGTTCGGTCCGTTCTGTTCTGTGCATCGAAACTGACTGTTGTTGATTAATGAGACTAAACGAGTCCAGACCGAGTCTGTTCGGGTCTGAGGAGATCCGGAGACGCGCGGACAACAGCCAATTATATCCCTGACGTCCCACCTTCAAACACAACCTCATTTGGCCATCCATGAAAAAGCTACTTAACCTCCCACTTTTCTATAGGAAGAGGCTACATGCTTCCTACGGGCACTCCGCTAGTTAATTTTGATCTTGGTCAGAGCAAACTTGTAAACTCCACACAGTGAGGCCTGCCTTCTCAGATTGCTCTCAGCACACTACAAACCCTTTTTCCTGCTGACCTCAGGGTCTCCTAAGATGACATGTGAGTGTCTGTCTCTTCGCTCTTTAATAAAGATACAACTGGTGAAGCAGAAAACTGAGCTGATGTTGAAATGTTGGTCTTTGTGAGCTGGAAAAAATGGCGAGTTGTAAGAGTGTGCACCTTTCACTTTGTCTATATTTCACCACTTAACTGGACCAAAATCGATTTGATAAGATTAACATTTACAACAGCAGGCTTAACGGATCAAAAAAAAAAATTAATATAATTCACATTTTAGGTCAATGTTAGCAAAAGCTACCTGACTCAACATCAGCTTCTTGATGTCTGCTTCTTCCTCATTTCCGTGGGAAAGTTAAAAAGCTTTAAAAAGCAACAGATCTGTCGGTTGCTGAAGCATTTTAAGATGACAAAAATTACTGTCAGCCTGAAAAGATCCAGTCTTCTGTCGTCTTTGTTAAACTCGAATGAATTGTCCTCAATTAGCATTGTTTGCTGTGTTCATAAAACTTGACATTGTCTTGCTTTTTGGAGCTATATTGCTTGACTTGAAGACACCGTATCATTGAAAACACTGCACTCCATGACACAATAAAGGAAAGGCAAAAACCCAAAAAGCTTAATATGACCTCTTCAAAGCAACATTGTGTTGAAATCAGCGTTTTGTGTCACTTAAAAATCGGCACACGAGAGCTACTGTGTATTTCTAAATGTGACACTCTGGTAAAGGCAGTGCTGTCAAAAGAAACACCTCAGTGTTAGGGAGCGGGAGAAAAGAAGATGAACGTGACAGTGGCCTAAAGAGGATGTAATACTCAGTGGGCTGCAGGCTGGGCTGCTTTCTCCTTTTGCCACAGAAGGACAAGGCTCAAAATGCGTCGGGCGGACTTTTTTTATTTTGGCAGTACATGCTGTGGCATTCACCATCTTTATCTCATTTTATTACAAAGGCACTACATTTTATGGTAAGGTGAAACAATCCTTTTTGAATCCCTAAAGTTGCCAGACATTCAAGGGATTACAAACAAGGATGTTTTGCAGAAAATAGCTTGTGAAACCCTGCCCAGTGACTGTCTGCTGTCTACAAATGTACCATGCTACCTTGCAGGATTTAAATGAGTTTAACTGCATTGCTTTTTTGCATTAAAAGCACTTTGATACAAGGTTATAATATATCATCATTATTGTTATTATTATTGCTGTTGTTGTTGTTGTTGTTGTTGTTGGAGAGTGTGGTGTGTTTACTACAGGTCACCGTCTCCTGTATTACCAAAGCCGGGAAGCTCCAGAGGAGAAGCTGGAATTCGTGATGCTACCAAGTGGACCAACAACAGTCACTGCGATCCGCGTCGCTGCAACGCACAGTATATAAACAGATTGGATACATTTCCAACCCATGAGCACGTGAAGCTGAGGTTATAATTGTTTCTCGACCCCTTAGATTGTGATACCATACTCCCATTTCTACGACCATTCTTCACACAGAGAACATAGAGAAGTCAATAAAGTAATTTGCTCCTCTGGGCTGCCCCTTTCCAATCACACTCACACAAGCACATGGATCAGGGAGGCATCTACCGCAATTCCAAAGCTGGTTCATCTGCGCACTTTGAGAGTCAGAGAAATGCTATGTTGCAGAATTGATCAGGGCACAGAGGTGTTTATGGAATCTAGAATCAATAAGCACTAATTACACCCTGAATGTTCCAGATCGGTCAGAGGTTAAAAGGTAAAAAAGATAAAGAAGAAAGAAGAGCAAGTTAGTGTTCCCCCCTCGGCTGCTCACGTCTCATTTGAAGCACCGGCGTCTGCTTACGAATCTCACCTCAGTCTGTTGACTATATTTTATGTTATTATCTCATTTAGATTTCATTTCAAGCTTTGATGACTAATTATCAAAGCTTGATGATTAACATATGCAACAGCGCTGGGGGGAACGACTGTACACTTTTCTCTAAGACTGAAAAAATATAAGCAATGCAAATAAATTATACAGCCATTCGATGTCTCTAATTTACTTTAAAGGCACCTCCTGGCACACTTTCCCGTCGCCACCTCTCACAGCACCAAAATCAAACATTTTTGGACTGTCAACTGTATCCACACAACTCTGCATTAATAACATGTATAGAGGGTTGAAACGTATTTGCCCTGTTTGTTACTGTTTTCCTCTGCCACAGGGAGATATGACCTCATTTTCACTGTCTGCATGGTTCGATAAGCACAGTGGATGTGGCTTGGAAGCGAGTCCCTCTCCAACAATGCAAGTGCGAGAGCAATACTTTTGGAACTGAACACGTTGCGTTGTAATGTGGTATTACCGTGCCTGGAAATGAATAAGAGTCTCAGAAAAGGTCAGTGGATCTGTTGGACCAATGCTGCAGATGAAGAACCTTTCATACATGATGATGATGGTTCAGAGTACAGCAGAGCACACTTAACCCAGGCTAGGGTAAGTCTTCAGGGTATAGGCTCATTTACCTTTCGGAGCTCAGGCTACACTAGCTTTGTAAAAATGGCCAGAGAACAGGGAATGATGATTGAGTAAGTAAAGTGGATATCTAATTAAGGCCATAATGAACAGTCCCCAACTGGACAGCCCTCTCTTAGGGTCCAGGCACGGCCAACAATGCCTCAATCCCCGTGAAGAGGAAAGGGAGGGAAAAAGGAATGATAACAGCAGTGAAATTTTGCTTCCCAGCCATCCATCCTCTCTGTTGGCGCCACCTTTTAGCCTGTTGCTAACAGATGCTTTCAGGTGGGATAGGACACCTAGAGTCCACTCCTTCCAAAACCATCAATTCCCACATCCTCTATTAATCAAATGAAATGATAGTTTAAACAAGAAAAAACAAACAAACTAAAACAATGAAGTAAATAGATGAAAACAAAAGGAGAGTTCACAACAGTTGAAAAATGTCTAGAGATAAAAAGTGGCACAGTACCACAGACTCAAAAGAAGAAAAAGGTTTCATTGCAAAATTTAAATTTAAATTAAATTGTCTTGCTTGAATATGTGTTATTACAATATCAGTAAAAATCTCTATAAAGCAAAGTCCTAAACATTTTAAACCCTGCGCTGAAAAAAATAATAGCAAGTAATGTGGACACGATCGCGTTTATGCTTAGGTCTTAAGCTTAATCCGCAGAATACTTTCTAATAATATCTCGCTTTATTCCATCATTCCAAGTTCTTACGGCTTTGTAAATAAATTTATTCCAAATCACTTCATTTTGTCCAGGGGTATCACACTGTCAGGGCAGTAAACACGAGTCAGTCAGTTAGGAGAAAACAGACACAGATAGCACCAACAGTTTTTAGGTTTGAATGACTATGGGTTTATTTTAATCACTTTATAGTGGGGTCAAATTGGGCCCAGTCAGTTTCACTATGGAAATATAACACAGTGTTTTCTCGACATGACTGAAAGCTAGTGACACCAGCAACAAATGATATGAATATGCTTTTAAGTACTAATGTGGTTTGCACTCAAAGAAATGACGCATGTTTGCTGTTTCATGCAGTAGTTTATTCCCCGTGATCCCGGTCAGTAGTCCTTATATGTTAGATACGTTGTTCAGAAGAGGCTCAAAGTGAAAAAAGAAATCATATACTTTCAGCAAATGTTTCAGTTCCCTCAAGCTCCCTGACAGACAGACGGACTTCCTGTGATTAATCCACATAAAACACACTTGTGTTCTTTGATGTGACATGTGGTATAATATAGCACAAGGGAAATGTGAGTCCTGGTATTCATCAGGGGAAGTGGCCCTTTATCTTGAGCTCAATGATGAGTCACTCTCAGTTTAATTAAACATTCAGAGCCAGGGGTGTCAGGGTTTCTCCAACTGTCTGCTTCGACGGCTCAATTTCAATATCTTTCTACTACAGAAGCAGCTGTGTTTTCCTGTCTTAAAAGATTTTCTTTCAGAAAACATTTGGCAGTCACTGATGACTCATTAGGAAACACTAAGTAAGAATGAAAATGCATCTCTAATCTCCTTGTCTGCATCACTCTTGCCGTGAATTCCCCCCCCCCTCCCCTCCGTCTCAGCAGACGTGTGTGTTGGTGTGATGATAGGGGGAGACGATCCCGGCTGTCCAGCCTCTGGCCTTTCCCAGCCTCTGCAGATAATGACCATGTCAGTAGCGGCGGTAGTAGGAGTAATGATAGTCTGACATTACATATCTGGCCCTGCTGCCACTGATGAGGGCGCAGCACAGTTACAAGCCGCCACAAAACCCTGCAGGAAATGATGAACGATGCCACGCGCTGCTGGCAGAGAGAACATGTTGGGAGGCTGCACCGTCACGTCCAATCACTGCTCCTCTCGCTCATAAACAATCCTCCTCCGTCGGTAAAAGGAACAGCGATCCCGCAAGTGATTTCCGATAAAGTGGAATTTTCTGTCGTCAACTTTACAACACCGCGACAGGAGGTCCACTTAGGATCAGACTGAGACGTGACAAAGGAAATGTTTCACTTGTCATGTTTTCTTTTAATGACTTTGGTTCTACTTATCATAACATAGACAGTAAATCTGCCTCACGAGGTGTTGCTCAGATTATACTGCGGTTCTGGTTTGGGGCCGCCAGCAGATTAACACGTGGATTTCAGTGAAAGTGGAAACCACTCAACAAGTTCTGCCTCGTTCCGGCTGCGTATACGTATCCACAGCTGTCAAAAAAACAGAGTTACTAAATGAATAAGAGCTGAGCTGAGGGATCTTTTGGCTCCCTGCAGCGATTGATGGCGACGACCTGTGAGAGTGGAAACATGACTGAGTTTGAGGTGGGAGAAGAGCTCAGGAAGGCTTTATCTGCATGGCAGAAGCATACATGTCATCAGAGCACTGCGATATGACATGACGTGATGGGACGCGACAGTATTGACTCTACACAGCATGACAGAACACTACCTAACTTGGCGTGATACAGTCTAACATGACGCGTTTACAATGTGACCTCACAAAATATGGACTCACATAAAACGAATGCGACACACTGACACGAGATGATATAGCGTGTCACAATGTAACATGGTGTCACACGACACAGTGTGAAACGACGCAACAATATGACACGACACGACACGACCTCACGCGATGTCACGTAACACGACATAACACAGCACAACATGCCAAGAAAGTTGAAATAACTTTACAGTACGAAAATAAAAACACAACACAGCTCACTAACTGAGATTCTCAGGATATTGAGTCAGCTGCCGGATATTAAACGCTCCACTGTTTAAATGGAATTATCTCCATCGTTCACTGTTTAAAGAATGAAAGATGAAAGGTTCATCCACTCACTGATACACTTCAGTTAATCATTCTTTTTTTCCCTTTGCATAAACAAACAGGAGCTGTACTCTTTTGGGGGTTTAAAGCACAGACAGGGGGAAGTGATGCAGAAAAGGTGGAGAGGATGGTGTGAACTGAACCCAAACCACCGACAGGAAGCAACATCTGCAAGGAAATCCAGTTTGAAAAGATTCACACTGAAGCAGGTATTTGCCGGCAGCACAATACGAACTGCACAGTTTTCACTTCGGAGCTACAACCATCACAAGAGATGACCTCTAATCTCAGCTGGAAATCATCGATGGCCAAAGAAAAATAAAGATTCCTGAAACGTGCATCAGGTGCTTTCATCTCTGATGGTCAAGACGAAGAAATCCTAACAGGCTCGTCTGACAGGCTGGCTGATGTAACCAGGGACAACATCACAGGACGTGTGCCGCATAAATCTCGCTCACTGACGCCGGAAAGGTGAATCAAGCAACAAATGAACCGTGAGTGGAATGTCTAAGATTTGATCCCCCAACACTCCAGTTGTCTGCTGCCTAGTGGAGGGCCCTTAAGTTAGACACCGAACCCAACCTAAGAGTCCATTGCTGTGAGTCGGTGACTTGGAATTAGACGGCTGCTTGGAAAACAGTTCATTTAAAAGTGCTGTTTGTAAGAGTAGTTGATTTTTGAGTTGTCATTCCCAACTGCATCGGGATTGCAGGTCAGAAATCAACTTTCCTCAAAATTAGCACTTTTTGAACTGCAAACCCTCGAGGTGAGACAGACTTAGGAACCTATGAGAAACCAAATTTTGGAAAGTGCAGCTTACTGATGTCGTGTGTGCGATTTGTGGGTCGTTCAAGCATTACGACGTTATCACAGAGTATAATTTCATCATCTTATATTTTTTCTCAGAGGTTGGAAGACTTTTAGAAAGTTGTTAAAACCCCTGCTTAAAAGTGACACGGCAGAACACATTCCTGACCCTAAAAAGGAATTTTGAAGTATTCCAGTCAGGATTTATTTCGACCACAGAGCTGTCGTGTCTTAATTGACATCCGTTCCAGCGCAGACAGTCTTAAACGGTTGACCACCATCATCCAATTTGTGGAGCTTTGCTCTGGCTTCTTCTGTGCCAAAAGCTTGATTTTAGAATACTGCTATTGATTAAAGCGCTGGTTTCTGACCTCTCAGATCTGAAACACGCTGCCAGAAACCTTGAGCACTGCTTCACTCCCTTTAAATCATTGTTATCTTATTCCCATTTGGTTTAATTCATTCATGTCTGTGAGTTTATTCCCCTTTTATCAGTTTCCTCCAGATTCAGCCTATTTGCGCTGTAAATGATCATTACTGTAAACACTGCATGTTATCCTCTTGAACCTTGCGCTACGCATACTGTTCTTTTCTGCCTCAGTATTTTATTTTTATTCTATAACTACTTAAGCATTTTATTGTATATAATATGTTATTGTGTTTTGTATATCATAGTACTTTATTGTTTCTATATTTGCCCTTGTGTTTTGATTGTATTTGTACTTGAATGTACCCACTGCTATGATAACCTAATTTCTCTTCAGGGATGAATAAAGTTATCTATCTATCTTTAGACTTTAGACTTTTATTTTATCCATCTCAGGGAAATTTCCTTGTCACAATAGCAAGGTGGACAGACATACAGACATACAATAAGTACAAAACTAAAGAAATACTAAAAAAGATTTGAATAAGAGAAAAAATCAAAGCAAATAAATTAAAATAGAAATAAAATATAGAACGGACAATACCTTATGTGCATTGTATATACAGGAAGCGAAAATATGCATTATATACATATAGATAAAGTGTTGAAATTAAATACAGTGTTTAAGAATAAACAGACTCAGTGTATTAGTATGAATATGAATATATACCAAAAAAACAAATAGTATTATTGCACAGGATAATTGCACAAGATGGCGGAGGTAGAAATGTTTTTGTTGTTGTTGTTGCAGGTGCTTCACACATAAACTTTTACTTTCTGCCAGCCCTGGTTTAAGTAATTTTCAAGAAATGTCCTATCTATATGGTATTTATACAATATAGTATGAAAGAAACATAACCTTGTAAAGTTCCAAATATCAGAAAAGTTCTGCCGACACAGAGTACAAAGATGAGTGTGGAAGTGTGAACTTGGCTGGTATAAACACTTCCATGTTTAACCCCAGAAGGTGCTCCAGGCTCAGGCTACACACGGGTGACTTTCCAAGACAATAACAGTCATTTGATGAAACATTTGATGTGACAAAACTGGTTTTGTGCACTCACACCTGTTTGTGTTTGCCTGTGCAGCCTGGAGGCTAGACAGCATGTCAGGCAGTACAAGTGCCACAGTGCCATTAAGCAAGGTATTTACCCCTCGCAGCCGCACCAGTGGAGCGAGTAAACTGTGTGACAATTCAGTGGCCGAGGTGCAGCTAAAGCCTCGGAACCGTGGAGAGAAAGTTCTTTATGGCGCCATAAATGTGGCTGCAGCAGCAATAGTACAAGCCTAAAGAAGCGTTTTATGGAGCTATACAGGGCTCGTGTGTATATACGGTCGGTTAAACGCTGTAAATCCTCGTTTTAATGCCGTGATTTAAGATGTCAGGTCAGTCGTTCACAGCAGAGGGCAGCAGTGATAAAATATTGATGAGCCTCCCCTCTCTGCCTCTCTGCGAGAGGAGTCCCCACACACACACACACACACACACACACACACACACACACACACACACACACACACACACACACACACACACACACACACTGCGATGTCAGTCAGAGGAGAATATATACTTGTGTATTAAACATATTGAATTGGTTTTGACTTCTTAATTAAGAACCCCTGATCCTGTAATTAAGTAGAATTTTGAGGTACTTCTGCTTTAATTTAGTTACATTTTACATCCCTTTATACTTCTGCTCTACTTCAGAGTGAAAATACTCCACTACATTGGAAATGTAGTTACTAGTTAATTAATAAATGGTTAATTTATGCATAAAAAGATTTTTTTCACTCTTGACGAATGCTTCATAAACTAATTATTAAACAACTAGTTATTGTTAAGTCTAAACTGATGTTTATAAACCTTTACATCAGCTTAATAAATGCTTTGTAAAGCATTTCATTTTTTGTTAATGGTCAAATAATTATAAACTAAAGTTTAACTAAGTGCAGGTTTACCCTTTATTAATGATGGTTATTACAAAGTGTTAAACTCAGATTATAATTACAACATTTTATCAACCAATAAAATAGGATAAATTAACCTACACAGCTGTATATAAAGTAATTGATCATTTAACATTTCAAATCATTTTAGTAATCTATCAATGATTATAATCCAGTAATGTAGTACATATATATATATATATAGCACATATATATATATATATATATATATATATATATATATATATATGTATATATATATATATAAGTAAGTAATTGATCATTTAACATTTCAAATCATTTTAGTAATCTAAGTAAGCAGACTTGTGAATGCAGGGCACTGATCTGATCCTCTACATGATCTACAAAGTGAACAGAACCTTCAGTGAGAAGACTGTCTGTCTCTGTGTAGTTACTCTAATCGTCCTTCATAGAGTCATAGAAGAATAGATTTCAAATTCCTGCTGTTGGTTTATAAAACACTGAATGGTTTCGGGTCCAAAAGAACATTTCTGATCTGCTGCGACGTTCAGACCTCCGAGGCCGTCAGGTCCAGGTCTGCTGTCAGTCCTTACAGTCAGATCTAAACATGGAGGAGCAGCGTTCAGTTATTATGAGCCACATATGTAGAACAAACCCTCTGAGAACTGCAGGTCTGCTCCAAAACTCACCTCTTTTAAATCAAGACTGAGGACCTTTCTGTTGAACACTGCTTTTCACTGGAGCAATTTTAAGCCTTTGAACTGAACTGTGACTTTTCTTTTCTAGTCTTGTCTCTTTTAAACTTTTTCTTTTTCAGACTATTTTCCTATTTCTTCACTTGTTTTAATGTTTCTTTCTTGACGTTTTCTTACTTGTATTTAATGTATTTTAAATGCAAATTTTTAATTTCTTGTTATGTAATTCTTATCCTCCTGTAAAGCACTTTAAGTTACCTTGTGTCTGAATAGTGCTATACAAATTAAAAAAAGATTTTCATGACGGGGTGTTTAGAATGTATTGAGGAGGGTTACAGCCTTCAGAGAGAAGCTGCTCTGCACCGGTGGTAAGGTATCAAAACAAAGTTTATGTTTGTGTCCACAGGGGCGGCCATCATCAACAAAAAAATTGAAAGTTCCTCTTCGTAACTTTAAGTAAATTGTCTTGCGTGCTTCTTCCAAAGCTGTTGAGCGCCACATGGTGTTGAATAGAGCTTCAAAAGAAAAAAAAGAGCAATAGAAACAGAGAAATGCAAAACACTCATTGAGGCTTTTTCAATGTAAGAGGTATGAACAGTGTGTGTGTGTGTGTGTGTGTGTGTGTGACAGATGAGGCCTGATGACTAAAACACCTGTTTTCACGCTACACCTCTACTGTCAATACACAACAAATGTGTCTGTGTTGCCTGTGTGTAGTGTGTGCGCCCACAGTGTGTTGTTGTTGTGATGTCCTCAGTGTATTTGCTTTTGCTTTTTGCAAATGCTTTGGTTTATAGGAAATGGAAAAAAGAAAATGGCAGCAAAAGACTTGCAAGAAGTTTGCTGAAATTGTCAGGAAACTTCACTCTGCTCTTTTCCTTCACACACACACACACACACGCGCGCGCGCGCACACACACACACACACACACACAAAGTTTATTCCCCCTGTTTCTCGCTGCAGTGTGAAACGTAAATAAAGAATAAATAACCCCGGTCACACTAACACTCCTCTCCTCCCTCTCGGACTCATTACATCCTTTCCCTCGTCTTCTAAACCAACTTCTTCCCCCTCTAATTAACTTCTGTGTTTTCTCCTCACCCTCCTCCTCCTCTCACCTCTGCAGGATCGCTCTCATGACACCATCCGCATCATTATGACTGATGTTTTTCTGCGTTCATTTGCATTTAATTTCCCTCTGATGAATTGCGGAGTCATTATTTCACTGAACTGCACGAGCTCCAGCTTCCCATCTGTTATCATCAACACCTTTAAGTTTAAAACCCCTCCCCGACCAGCCCCCCCGGAACAGTTTCTTTGTATGAAATCACATCTGTGCTTCCATCCCACACAAGCTTAACTTAACTGTGTTTGAGACTCCACGTTTTGAAAATATACCAAATATTTCAGGTCACATTTTACAGAGTCTATTATCAATACATGTAGATTGCCTCATTTCTATGTAATGGTCGGGTCTACTAAATAAATATGTGTTGACTTTGGTCTCTCATTGACTTAAAGGGGCGATATGTAATTTTGTTCAAACATCATTCATTGTTTACACACAAAGACTGGTACTTGAGACACAATGACCACTACATGTAACACATGCACCAACCTCCTGAACCAATTCTACTAAACTACAAGCACAATTCCTGCTTCACACTCAAATTGCAGTTCTAAAACATGTTTTTTTCAAAACACTACACACAATTTTCTGCATTTGGCACAATTTTCATGAAGCTTGTTTTTTCTTGTTTTCACAAAGAACAGACTGTCATTCAAAATTCTAAAGTTAATTGGCCTACTGTGCACACTGACTCATCACATGGGCAAACACCTGTCACACAGTTTTACAGTTAGCAATCAGAGCTTTATCATAAAAGGGCAACAGGTGAGCTCTTCTGTTTTGGAGCAATGGAAAACATTGCTTCTGATGTGGATGAGGTGCTGTGACCAGACAGAAACAGAAGAGACGATCCAGCATAGTTTGTTTTGTTTTTCCTCACTGTAACTGTATACAGTAAATTCTTCTGTTGTTTTGTATGTAGACCACTATGTGCAACTGTGTGTTGGTTGGGATCTACACTGTGTACACTGTTTTTATGGGAAAAATAAAATATGTTTGTTACCGTGTATTTGTATGTAAAAACACACACACTTGTGTATGTACCGTCTGTAGTAAGTGTAACAATGAACAAAAAAAGGCCTAAGTCGTTACGATGAATGGAGAAGAAGTGTTTTCCATTCATCATAGTGTTTTACATTGAGCACATCTGTGTTCAACTGGTTCTTATAAATGTCTATTCATATGATGGTTTGTGTGTGTCATTTGAAAACAAAATGAAGAAATCACATTGTTTTGAATGTAAAGTTTCATTTGCAGGAGAATTGAGGGGTTTTGCCCGTTGTGTGTGTGTTTTTTGATTTGTGTGTAGAGTTCTGAGAGTATGAGGCATGCTTTCAGAAAATGTGTGTAAACAATCGAGAAAACTTTAATAGCAGTTCTGGCAGATTGATGTAATGTATGTGTTGCAGAGATATCTTTTGAAGGTAGTGTGCCAACCAGCTACCCCCGGCCCAACCCGGTCCAAAGCTGTTGCACTAGTGGCATAAACATTTACGACCACTCCCCTGGTACAAGACATTCATCACTAGTTTTTCTTTTTCTTTTTTTAATCCAGTGGTTTTTCTCGTTGGATCACAGTGTCTCCTGGAGGGTTGCTGTCTTGAGGGATCCGTGAGGAGCTTTCCATCCAGCATAATCAGCTGCAATCTAAAGAATCTATAGATAAGTAAAGAACAGAGAGCTAAACACCAGATGAGAATTGAAAGAAATTGAAGACAGTTTGATGCCCGTGTGAAATATTACAGTGGGGTGTTTTCCCTTGGCCACAAAGAAGATAAGGGACCAGAGTCCAGTTCATTACATTGCATTTACCTCTGATTTCAAGTCAGTCACAATGATAAATGATGTGATGAATGACTCGTCAAAGTTGTGGTCAGATGCTTCACATCAGTGACAGACTGCAAAGTCACACACACACACACACACACACACACACACACACACACACACACACACACACACACACAGGCTGGTACATGCATCATGCTCATTCACAGGCTGCCACAGACCACAGCTCAAAATGCTTAACCTCTGACCTCCAGTTCTACACACACACACACACACACACACACACACACACACATTAACACACACACACACACACACACACACACACACACACACAC
>CAEMYA010000199.1:783275-796665 GCA_903131615.1 Diplodus sargus
CACACACACACACACACACACACACACACACACACACACACACACACATTCGCACACATACACATTCATACAGATTTAAACAACACTTTCCTCTCTATCCAGTGAGAGCAGTGAAGAGCTGCAGTAGCTATGGCTGCACTTCAAAGAGAAGCCCTGTCAATGAAACACAGCCTGCGCAATCCGTCGGTCCAGTTCTGTTCTGCCAACACTAGACCAACAGAAAAACAATCCCATTGAACGGCTGTGTTACACATATGTACATCTACACATTTTCTCCTGTTTTTAAAAAAAAAAAAAATAGCAAAAAGACATTTCCAGGGGAGAAAACGGAAGGCAAGAAGCAGAATGCAGCAGGTTTGTAAAGTCTGGTTGGTCCTCTTCATAGCTTTATCCCTTCACTTAATGAGTCTTTGGAAAAAAAATATGTTTTAGTATTTCTCCGTCTCTGCTCTTCACTGTTCGTTACAATCCTGAAGCTGATAACAGGGTGGGCGTGAGGTTGAGGGGGGAGTGGGCAGACCCAGTGTGCAGCTCTGGGTTTGGGTCCATCAGGGACAGGGTGGGGGTTCAATGGGTAGAGGAGATCAGTGTCTCAAGGTTCGCCTTTTGTCCGGAGCCTTCAGGTCGTCTTCCTCTTTGGAATCTGAGGAGAACACAAACATCTTAGGATCTTAGCATCTTTAGGACCCAAGCAGCAGTACTATCATCATTGTACTATGTTAGACTGAAAGGGCTTGAGGTTTGACACTTGAACATTGTGCCTCTATTTAAGAGCTTTAAATCAAAGCTTCAAATGACCAAAAAGAAACTCTCAGCTGAAAGCCAAACTTTAGCATCTTTAGCAGGTAGCTAGCTTTTTGAATATATAACCCCAATTGGAGTTTCGTGTGTGTGTGTGTGTGTGTTTGTGTGTTTGTGCCCATTGCTCACCAAGGCATTCAGGACAGCATGCACCCTCTGTGCGGGTGATGTTGGTGCAGGTCAGTACTGGACACTGCTTCCTCTGACACTTAGTCACACCATGCTGTGGAGAATAAGAGAGGAAGATGGAGGGTTGGTGAAAAGACGCAAAAAATGTAGAGGCACAGGTGAAAGAGGCAGACGGGAGGTACAACGGGAATGTACACCACAGTGTGAGATAGGGAGGGAAACACATCGCATGCATCATAGTGCCAGATCACAGCGCTAATTCCATCATGACAGGAATGTTAGGATGTGAGGAAGCACAGACTACTGTTTTGTTAGAGTCTGCATTCTGAATCAGAAACTGTGCAAACAGGCCAGCTGTGGACCAATTCCTGGGGAAACAAGCTCCTCAGCTGCCGAGTGCTCCACTATGTTAACAAGCTCGTGTGCTGCTCAGGTCACATTCTTCCTGTTTAAACCCGACCAAGTCTGAGACAGTAGTAACTGAGGCTATTTCTAACCATTTTTAATAAACTCTAATGAGCCATCTTTAAGTCAATTTCATAATCAAATATTAGCAGCCACAATACTTACATCACACCAGCAATTGATGCACTTCATCTCCCCGACCAGCGGTACCCAGGGATGCCAGTTGTCACTGTTCTGGTAATAGTTCTTGCCAAACTTGCAGTGCCTCGGGCCATCTGCCTGCATCATGTCACTGTGTTCCAGGCCTGCAGGAGTCTTCTCCTCCTCTGGACACTCCTTACAACAGTCAGAGGGATTGCGTCTGACGGGATGACTGCAGGTCAACACCGGACATGTCACTTTCTCACAGTGAACCTCCCCTGAAGATCCCTGTGGACATAATGTAGCATCAGCAGCAGGTTAGCAGTGGTTACTTCTTTTTTTAGCACAAAATGTAGCAGGCTTATTACTTTTTTCCACATAAACAGCTTAATAGTCTGAATTTTCCCCAAGGTTGAACTGATGAGAAATGTATTCATGCCTCAGTTTCTTTGGAGTCCAGAACGAGATAAATGATCCATTAAGAGCTTTTGGGAAAGTACATCCAGCCAGATGTGAGTGGGTTTATTGATGTATGTTTTACCTTGCAAGTGCAGACAGCGCATTTAATGTAGCCAAAAGGAGGTACAAAGGGATGCCACGTGGTTCCTGGGGCGTGCATCTTCTGGTCTCCTTCAAAGTAGCAACCTAAGAGAAAGGAAACAGAAGAAACAGGGTTACAGAGAACAGTCAGCAAGAAAATGTCTAAGAAATTTAAAAATTCAGCTGAAGAAACACTATGTAGCAGGAAAAGACACAGTACAAAAGAAAAAGCCTTCAAAGAAAAATCAAAACAGGAAAAAAAAAAACAAAGAGAAGGAGAGCAAAGCTCAGTCAGAGACAGGAGAAGTAGTACCTACCTTCAAGATGTTCATCCACCCTCTCTGGAGCTTTCATGTCCTTGGGCTCCTTCCTCTCTGAGCAGGAAAAAGGAAATGGAGATATAAAAAGAGAATTGGTTTCCAACTTTATGATTGTTCTGGGGAGCACTTTGGGAATGCACTCAAAATAATAAAATCAGCACACAAACAGGGTCTCAAAGCAGCATAACCACATAGGGAAAAAAAACATCAAAACATTCATTATTCTCATGTACAAGAAACAAAATGTTTTCATCTCACCATCACAGATCGGGCAGCACTTGTCCTCAGGCTGAATAGTTCTAGAGCAGGTCAACACTGGACAGATGACTGGGTCGCATATCACAGTTCGCTTCTACAGAAATCACCCAGAGAGACAACAAGGAGTAAGTATTATTTATCACATCCTTACATGCACTTATTTCTTCCCAGCATTCGTATTTCAGCGCAAAAAAACTCCTCCTTGTATATGAAACCTTCAAAGAGCTCTTTAGCAAACACATTTAATTACTGCCTCTGTGTTTCTAGTCTCTCTACCTGGCAGCTGCAGGAGAAACATTTGTCATAGTTGGGGGTCCAGCGGGAGCCGTGAGCGTGGTGCTGGTTCTCAAAGAAGCAGGTATGGGGGTCATTCTTTAGTTCCTCAGGGTCCTTCACAAAGAGGTCATCAAACTCAGCCTCCTCCATGCCGCCCCTGGTTCCAAATTCACAGTTGTTTGGCACATGGACCTGGGGAGAGGAAATGTGTGGGAAAAAGAAGGGATAGATGGAGGAGGAGGCAGATGAAGGGTTTTGTGAAATGGGTTGAGATGAAAGAGAGGAAAATGAAAGAGAGGCAGAGAAAAGAGAAAAGGGTGGTTAGGACATTAGAGAGCTGTTGGCCAAACCTGACTCAAGCTAACTTGTTAATTGTTCCTTAATGGAGCGTTTCTGTGCTCCTAAGCAGATGGCGGTTTATGTGTTGGACCTGTTTGCTATTAAAACAGCTGAAACCTGTTGTTGTGTGCATGTGTGTGTGTGCATGTGTGTGTGTATGTGTGTGTGTCATCACTTTCTCTGTTAGTACCTGGCAGCCTAAAGGCACTATCAACATCTACACCTGCAAGGCCACAGAGAGGTTTGTGGGCCACTGTGGTCTTTCTGAGGTGCAATAAAACTTTTGCTTTTTAACACAGTCTCTCCAGGCAGACAGCACCTGCCTGTGAAAGTGTGTGTTTGTGTGGGCTGCTGAGTGCTAAGTGAGCAATCACACAGACACATGACCACTCCGATATTGAAAGGAGGACCCAAAGGAGGACTCTTCTACTTCTTTTCTATAACCTTATCACTTATACTACTTTGTCTATTCTTTTTTTCAATGTTATTAGTTTATCTTACCTTATAAATGTTGCAAAATCTAACGTCTAATTTAAACAAATATTGCATGCATGTTAGGTATGGGGGTTCAAAGTGATTTTTGTGACATTTCTTAGAGGCATTTTCTGACTGGAGCCCACATCTGGCAAAAAAACAGCATAATGATTATTCGAAGATATTATCAGTGTAATGTTCAATTCAGGGTTGGAAATGTCTAATATGGTTTATGCCCTCACTATTTTATAATAATTTTTTTTAATTTTCAGAAGGAAAAGTTTGAGCCCAAACTGATTTAATCCTTGCCTTCTAATATTCTGGAACTAGTTTGCCCTGTAAATTTTCTGTATTAAAGCTGCTAATATTCATCATTTTCTGACAAAATTCTGCATCTTTAAATAATTGTCATGCCGAAAATAAATAAACATTGTTTCCTGAGAGTTTGCTTATATCAGGAAAAGCACCTCTAACATGATTGGACCTTTAGGGGAGAATAAAACCCTCAACTAACAAACTGAGCCTAATGAAACTATCTCTAAGCTCTCCAAGCCTGAGAGGAAATGCAGGCATATGATACAGGAAACTGCTTCAAACTGAAAAGTGTCTGAATTTCAAGTGAATGTAAAGTTGTAGTATTTCTTTACATACCCGTCCTCGTATTTCTCCTCTGGGGTTCGTCTTGGTGCTGACCTGGATGAAGGCTGTTCCTTGGTCGAGGTGCTGCAGTAATTCAACACTGATGTCTTTTAACACTCCCTGAGCCTGCAGGAGAGGAGAGTGTGTTGTGTGAGTGTGTGTTTTTGAGTTTTGCATTAATTTGTACACGTATGTTTACACTGATGTACCTGAGAGCCGTAGAAGCCGGTCAGCAGCCTCTTGTGAGTGGTGCTGCTATCGTCTATTTCACCAATCTCAGCCAGTCCGTGGAGGTGGGCGTTCACAGTGAGGTCGTCGGCCTTGCTGAGGCCTGCGACAACGATCTCGTAATGCAGGTGACACTGTTTGTTCACTGACACCCAGGCATGGCCGGACGCACCAGTTCTTACTGGTGGAGACACAAAGTGGCCAGCTAGAGGAACTGGCAATTCTGAAAGAAGGGAAAATGGGTGAATGAAGTGTGCATCCTGAGCATGTAAACAGTGTACAGTACATTTAGATAACAATTCAAGATATTGTCATGTGTATTATGATGTCTTTGAACACCCTTCTGTCACTGCCACCTGTGCCCTTCACCTCCCCTACCCTGCTTTCATTTGAGCATACCATATCTGGGTGCCTCCAGGCCATTGTAAAGCAGGGCCTTAATCTGCCCCCTTAGCTCCCCCTCTTGGTTGTGTGCCGTCGCCACATTGATGAACAGCTCATTCTGCAGCAGCATGTGGATGTGTCGAGCCTCCAGGCGACTCCAGCTGCCCTGCGCCTGGCCCGTGGCCTTGTTGTACTCCGGCGTCAGGTCATAGAGGACGGAGCGCTTGTTGCGCCGACGAGGCTTCAACTCAATAGTGAGGCCAAGGAAGTCACTGGTGAGACCTGCGACCTGAACCTGAAACGAAAGGGACATGGGATAAAGGTTAAAGTCCAGTTCTATTGTTATTTCACTGGGATGTTCAAGCTTCACTGTGCTGAATGATGCAAAGTTTGAGACTAGATGGCTTTTTGCACATTCATCTAATGAAGGGGAAAAGATTCTCTAGGGTCACCTCAGTCTGAAAGGAGAACATACACGCATGATTTTATGACATCATGACTTCTTTGGAAGAAGAGCTGCAAATACTAGTTGACTAATCACTTACCAGGAAAATAATTCGTATTTAAAAAATAAATTTATATATTTCGTAAGTATTTTCATGATTCATTCACTGTGATTTTTCAAGGAAATTGTGTTACTTGCAACATTTGCTCATTCATTCAACTGTGTTATGCTGTAACTGTGACATGTATCATAAAAAAGTCAAACAACTATCTCCGCCTTACCTGGTAGTCCAGTGTGCCATTATCATGGAGGTAGAAGACACCAGATCCCACACCTCCCGTCTTCCCTGGGGTCAGTGCATCACCACTGGACATCACACTTTGAATAGCTGTGCCAGACAAAGACAAATTCATATCAATGATCCACATTAGGGCACATTCCTGCACAGATGACTTATCTAAAGCCATCACTTCTCCCCTCTGAGTTTCCCTCCCTTAACCATAGTAGAGCCTGACAGCATGCACGATGAGGCAATGATTTTTGTCATGTTAAAATTTGCTGGTTGGCTGGGGAAGGGAGAGGAAGGGGGCTACATTACATTCCTTCACGTGCTGTAACCACACTCACATAGAAGCCACATACCCATAATGTCATCCCTTTCTCAAGAGAGTCATTTAGGGGACAGATTCAATTGAACTGCTGATCAGGAGTGTGTGTCGTGTAATTGTCTGCTTGACCAGGGGCCAAAAACATACATGTTGCTGCAATGTCTGGCACACTCACACTCACATTCACACACACACACACACACACACACACACACACACACACACACACACACACACCCAAGGTTAAGACTTAGAATGAGGTAACCCTTTTTGAATGCAGCAGGCTTAGAGAGATTGAGCTGAGAGAGGACAGGAGGGAATGAGTAACAGAGATGGATGAGAAAAGTGAAGAGACATTTGAAAACGACATGGAGGCAGAGAAAAGCCAGACAGGAAGAATGACGACAAAGATGGGACATGGTTGAGGAGAGAAGGGAGAGACTGACAGAACGAGTGGAGAGCAGGAGAGAGAAGGGGGAGAAAGGAGAGGGAGAGAGGGAAAGGAGCGTGTTGGGTTTGAATTCTTCACTCATAACGTCAAGCTGTTAATCACAGTGCTGGAACACCAGCATGGAGAGTCAGGTCCAGCAGACTGTGACCTTGGCAGAACTACTGTGTGTTGGTGTGTAAGAACATCGTAATGTATATTTGTGTCTGTTTCTGTTCATACATAAGTGTCTTTAAGTGCCTGACACCATGGTGTTCGATGACCATGCATGTGTCCCATGAAAAGACCATGTGTGCATGCTTGAACGGTTTTAGGGCTGTCCACAACATTCCATAAAACTCTTTCTTTGTGTCTCTCACAAACACACACAGGCAGACATGCATACACAGTCTTGGTGGGCCACAAAGCCCAATAAACATGGTTTTCCCCAAGCGATAAGACTTGAAAGGATGGAAGCAAAAAGAAAGAGAACAAGTATTTATAGAGGAGAATGACAAAAACAGCCACAGATGGACAAGCACAAACCAGCGACAACAAAAAACACATTCTTAGCAACCTCAGTGTTTGTTGCCTCTGCAGTGTTTCACCTCACTGGGAGAATGTGAGGAGGAACATGAAGGAAAGATGATTTCATCTCATCTGTTTAAAGGTGTGTGACTGTTGGGGGGACACTTACTGTCACAAGATTTCCTGCCGGTGATGAAGCCAGAGATATGCTGGGGATCTTGATCCTCAGTTGCCACGGCGATCTCCAGCTGACCACGGGATAACCAAAACAGTTCGCGGCTGTTCAGGTCTGTCAGCACCTCAGCAAAGTCTGGATCCTGCATGGATTCAATAGTTTGGTTAGGGTTAGGGTTAGGTTAGTGAGTAAATGAGTAAATATAAAATCCCATTGTAAATGAAAATGCCATGTTATGCCATTAAGATCTTATTTACATGATGATAAAACAACACTGACAGACTACCAAAGCAACCAAACCCCAACTGCTTCAGACGGCAGACAGACTGGTGACATGTTTCCAACTAAAAATCAGTCTACACTAAACAAAGATGAAATGAGTTTAGAAAGCAAAACAGATCCCAAGAAAAGATCAATTTAGTTATCACAAAGGCACCACAAAGTAAGGACACAAACCGTTACGTTATCCTAAAAACGCATGATTTTAAATCAGCCGACTCAGAAGTGCATACTTACACCCTGGGCAAAAAATATGGCTTGCATTGCCTTAACACGTTTCATATTGATCGACGGTTAATTTCAAACAGGCAGCTTGGACTCAAAGAAAGCAGGGGGAGTCGTTCAGGACGTTGAGAAATGTGGGATTAATAGGACAGATGTACGAGCGTGTTGAAGAAATGTTACTTTTATGACCCCAGGGCCTCAGTTCAATATAAATATACATGTACCATAAATCCACACAGTGAGGAGCCAAAACAGAGTGGAAAAGAAAGGAGGCTGAATCGAGGGAAGGTGGCTTATGTTGGGGAGATTTAATGGATAGAATAATGAGAGATAAGTAGGGTGCAAAAGGCTGTATTGGCATAAATCAAGGAGAGCAATAACATTGTCTGGATTACTGGTCCAATAAAAAACTACTCAGCACACATTTAATAATCAGACGTGTTTGCTTGTGTGTGTTTAGAAATGAATAAAAGCTAAAAATCAAAAATGTCTGGTTTTTGGTCTGTTACTCAGCTAAATTTGAATGAGTCAGAGGTTTGGGTTTCAGTATCCAGCCCAAGGACACTCTGAGGGGTCATGTGGCAGTTGCTGAGCTCCAACATTTCACATATTTTTTCACGAACAGTCTCTCTCACCACTCGGCACAGAGAGGCGCATTGGACCCTTCACGCAACTCCTGGCAGAATTCAAACCAGACCCGCCTTTCATCACTCCTCTTCCTCCCTCCATCCATCTCAGCCCACAGACCACTAACCACTGACATGTGTGAGGAGTGTGTACGCGCTCCATCCACTCTACCCTCCCCTCTTTCCTTTGTGTCTCTCATCCCTCGCTCACATCTGTCTCCTACGAGGGCTCCTCTTGCAGACTTTCTCTGCTCTTGTTTTCCCCTAACTCTTCCTCTCCATCCATTTTTCTTGTCATGTCTCAGAGTAGTTAGCTGTGATCAGAGTGGCGGCAACAACAGCGTTAGGATGTGGTGACCAAACCACATCCGTCTCCGAGAGGAGGGGTGGGGTGGTGGGGGGCACCAGGAGTGTGAGTGTGTGGCTGTGTCATATGTTCCTAACACGGCTGCTGCTCCTCCAGACAACACTTAATTTACCTACTTTCCCAGATAACGCTTTTCCCTAAAAGGCCCCACTTAATTCTTGTTGAATATTTTGTGGAAAACACTAAATACGTTAACTTTAAACGTTAAAAGAATTTTCATATGTAAAGATACAAATATTTGGTGCAAAATGCTAAACCACAGACCACATCTACTGTGTGTTATTACTCACGTGAGATGTGACATTAGCTCGGATCTCTCTCAAGACGTGCTGGCGGTACACAAGCTGGACTCGGATGGGAACCACAACTGGCTCTGAGGAGAAAGACGGAGAATTTTCTCATCAATGTCTATCATAAATCTTAGGCCTTCAACAGTGGTCCCACTGTTTAGGAACCCTGAAGCTGTGAGATGAATTTTGTAGAAAATGAAATGGAAACAGAGATCCCGAAAAAGGATTCTTGTCCCGGCGGTCTGGTTAAACCTGAGGTTTTAGACAGGAAATTAGTTATCAAGGAAGTTATTAGGGAGATGGCAAGCCAACGCCAACAAGTCTGTAGTTTTAAAATACTTCTACATCTCAGTGCTGAGCCTCTTCTCCTCCTTTGTCTCACTTCTCACCTTTGTCTTTGTGTTTGATGAGGCCTTGAAGGATGAGGATGAAGTGTAGGTTATTCTCCGTGTCACTCAGCGTCAACATGGCGATGCCTCCCATGCCTGAATTCTCTTCCTCGGATGTCAGTGTTGAACTGAATGTCTCTGCACACAAGACACATGCACAATATATTGAGTGTCTGCATTCTCTTACAGAACTTCTATACAAATGCTTTTCTGTAAACAAAGCCCATACTTTGTAGTTCCATTAATCCACACAAGGCTTTTTAAGATTACATGAGAACGTATACAGTTCCACTTATTTGTAAATATTAAGTTTATTGTGTACTATAACACAAAGACAAAGGAACACACATGTCTAAAGGAAAATAACAAAATATAATAATGAATGATCAGAATGCTAAAATATCCCACACGTACCAGCAAACAGCGCCCTGTGTTTGATGATCTTCCCCTCCACTTCCTCTTGTCTGCTCGTCGATGTTGTCATGCTGATGCGCAACTGCTCAGACTGCAGCTGTCGCACATGAGGCTTCGCCAGGTTCTTCCATACTCCACAGATCTACACAGACACACGCACACACACACACACACATGCAGATAAGCTACAGTATCGTCGCAGTGATGATGCAACTGTGCCTGGATATCAAACCATACTCGATCGATAATTTCCAAAAGTTTTCATATACATATATATACACACACAGATAACTCATGTACATCTGTTAAATACATTAAACCATGTGATTGCGCTCTCATTCCCAGGCTGCAAGCCTTCAACATAAAACCACTACTTCTCCCTGAGACTGGAGGGAAGAAATGTGGCAGCGTGCCGACATCTCATAACTTTCAGTTCAGGGGTAATCTCCATTTTAATTAGTGATGCTCTCTGTCTCCCTGCTAAGCAGTGATGTAACATGTGAAAAATTCTCTTTCCAAAAGTTTTCGTCCAGCAAACCCCCCCTCCTTCCTTTTTTGCACTGGAGTGTTTTCTCTAAGGTCCTCTGGTGCTTGACACTGACATTTGTCTAAAAATAATAACAGGCCAATTTCTGTGACCTGTATTTAGGGGGCTCCTGCCTCGCTGAACACAGTGTTTCGAGTGTTTGGCTCTGAAATGGAACGAGGGGATGTGTGTATCTTGGCAAGAAATTATGTGTAGTGATCGAGCCAGACCTTCGGGGGTATGTGGACATGTACGCGCGGGCACATATCAGTTTACTGATTAGTCAGGATAATATCTTGTGAATCTCTGGCCTGATGGTGGTAGTTTCTTCCTGATGTTTTTGAGTGTGTGTTGATGTTTACTGCAATCAGAGTTCGTCGTGTTTACAATGAGTCAATGAAGCAAAACGGAAGTGTCACTGTGTATGTATGTGTGTTTCTGTGAGTGTGTTTATTGTTTAGTACAGCAGAATGAGTTATGGGAGACCATTCATATCAGTGCTTAAGTTCACCCTCTCTCGGTAAACACACAGACACACATGTTCACATAATGAAAACAACACTAGCGGAAGGAAGAGAAGATGATTTGTTATTTATGGGATGTCTTACCATGTCTGACTGTCCCGTGGGGACTCTGAACTCAAAAGCAGTGGTCCCATCTGAATCCAGGAAGGCTATTTTACTGGGCCGGTCCATTCTGAAAAGTAAGTAAGGATTATTCTCTGTATTTTCATTTACATAACTCAATTTTTGTTTCTTAATGCTGATGGTACAACAAAAAGGTGGAAAGAGCAGACAGATATTGATGTATTTTATATTTGACACTCTAAACACTTAAAGTTTGTTACATATCCAGGGAAACAGCTGCAAAGTAGGGCGGTGATCAGAAAAAAACTACCAGAGCTACAAATTATTCGAGGGAGTAGCTGTTTCAGCTGTCACACTCTGTGTGTTTTACCTCAGGTATGTGATGGAGAAGGCCAGGCTGGTTCTGGTCAGAGAGAAGCGAGCTCTTGCAACACCATTGGAGCTGGGCAGCCATGAGTCTGTCACTCCTGTCAACACTGCCACAAATTCTGCAGGAGAGAATCAGGTACTTACTAACATGTGTCAACCATTCCTCTTTACAGTGCTTTTATTACGCTCTGACTTGTGTGTGTGTGTGTGTGTGTGTGTGTGTGCATTTCCCTGTATCTGTGAGTGATTCATGAATGTAAGCCCTGCATTAATGTGCTCTCTGAAGCAGGTATAATTATATTTTAAAAGTTTTATTAGTTATGTATAGCTGTGTGTGCTGGCCTAACAAATGTCAGTCAAATTTTTTTCGCAGTTTTAAGGCATGTTGGTGGTCGGTCCATCTGTCTATGGGTGCTCCTACTCACCAGTGCGGCTCTCTCCGGGGCCCACATCCTCAGAGCTCAGGTAGGATCGGTCATTGTAAGATTTGTGGAGGTCATCCACCTTCTCTTTGCCCTTCTCGTGGAAATACTCAAAACTGTCCAACACAGAGTCTGTCTGTTTCTTGTCATCCACACCTGTAGAAGGACAAACAGTTACTTGTACTACTACTACAGAACTTGATACTTTATGACCACCTGTAGGACAGCGTATAATTATAAATGCTGAAAAGTACTGTATATTGTAGTTAGACTTACTGATGAGATGTACAGAGTTATGTTATAGAGTTGTATGTACACAGTTTGTCACTATACATAGCTAATGTTAGCTTAAGAATGCTGACCTAAATTATTATTATTATCATTATGGAATAACACTTTGTGCCACCAGGAAAATATTTTACTGACGAGACATTTTTTCTGATATCAAGACACAAAGCAGCAAAGATTAGTCAAATAATCGATTTGTCAAACAAAATTCATTGGCAACGATTTTGATAATAAATTAATCATTTCCTAATTTTCAAGCTATAATGCCAAACATTTGCTGGTTCCAGCTAAATGTAAGGATTTGCTGCTTTTCTTTGTCATCATGACAAGTAATATTTGTTGGGGTCTATATCAAACAAACATGTTTATTAACATCTGGAGAACAAGAGTTGTAGCACCTCTGCAGCACTATGATGCTGTTGTGACCCACATTTTACTTTTATAAAAAAGAAAATGTCAGCGTCTGACTAAATGAATAATTGTTAAAATAACTGGGAGATTAATTGATAATGAAAATAATCTTTCGTTGCAGCCCAATATTAGCAGTAGCAGTATTCTGGTTTCTAATAAAAGAGACTTTTAGTGTCTGCATTTCATTATCTGGCAAGATACACCAAGTGAACCCAAGCATTTCGAAACACATTCTGCTACATCATTCCTTAAAGTCTGGTGCACAGATGCGACTTTACTGTTGGCTGCCCTCCTTGTTTCATTTGATTATTTCTTGAGTACGGAGGAAGAGTGTGAAACATAAGCAGCCAAAGAGAAACTGTGACAATTCCAGGTTGTGCAAGACAGCTTGAAATTACAGAAGACAGCGCAAAGATGAGAAAAAGGGAACAATTTGGAGGACATCAGTGACCAGTTTCAATCTAAGGCTCACTGTCTTCCTCACTTGCTCTCCCTCTGACTCTGTCACGTTCAGCTAGGGGTAACTAACCAGGGTAGTCTCTTGTAGTTGAAGAGCTCAGGAAAACTGTGAGCGACACTGGCGTGCAATCTCAACAATGACCCACTGTCTCACACAAACTGCTGCATCTTGATGTAATGAGGAGACCTCACTGCTTCACACACACACACACACACACACACACACACACACACTAATACACACAGTGACACATGAAGCTTGCTTGTTCAGGAAAACACAGCCCTACTGACATGATGTTGAGAAAGAAAACCACAAACTGGCTCTTAGTCACCTAAACTTTATTTCTCCAGGGAAGTTTTCTCAGGAGATCGGCTGGACTTTCTGCTTTATTTTTTGGTGTCTGCTTCACACACACACACACACACACACACACACACACACACACACACACACAAATCTAAAAAACTCATCATTCTTCTTTCACTCCCTCCCTCCTCTGCTTCACTGGGCACGCTCAAAGGCTTCTGGGTAGTGTCACTCTCAGCTTTCCTCACTTATAATGTATCCTCAGGTGCACCACATTACAAACACACACACACACACACACACACACGCACACA
>CAEMYA010000199.1:798074-812045 GCA_903131615.1 Diplodus sargus
AAAATGTTGTTATAGTTCAAGTTATAATTCTTATTTTGTTGATTACGGGGGGGGCCCTTAGGGCAAAAGCGATTCGAGCAAACGTCCCCACATGTCACCAAGATCTGTCTTGATCTGCCTCGAGTGACATAAACAGGCAACCAATTTTTACCTTCACGAAGGAGTTTAAGTTTTGGCTGGATGATTTGTCTACAGGATAACACAAAAACTACCAAACAGATTTCCACGGAGTGGTGACTAAGGATGGGTCTTAGCATCATCTATCATCTATAGGTGTGGATTAGAATAAAGGGATGGATACAGAGTTTCTTTCTCATTTTCTTAAACATTGTGAGATTTTTAGTTTCCCTCACTTTTGTTAATTTCTCAGTGGATAATAAACAGATCTTGATGAAAAAAAATCTGCTTTGACGATGGCTAAAGAACGTAAACTTTGTTTAGAGCCATACCACAAGACTACAGGGCTGCTTCTCCCGGGAGTCCTCAATTCACCTTAATTATTTGACATAAATAATAGTTTCCATTTCATGACCAATCCGGAGTGAATAATCTAAATCTGGTGACAGACATAAGTAAGAATAACCATGTTAACTGCACAGACTAGCCAACTGTCTTTCTGATGGTCTTGTTGGATTATGTAGGTTATAAAGAGGGATCAGTAATAAATTGAGATGTCTTATAACCAGTCAAAACTCCTTTTAGTGTGTTTAATTACGCGAATGTAGTTAAGGCATTTGAAGACATTAGCTGACATATAGTTATTGATATTTACTGCAGCTGCAAGGATTTTATTAAATGTCAGACATTACAATGAGGAATTATACAGGCTCAGTCATTGCAAATTTAACAACAAATCTTTTTGTATAGCTTACTGCCCAGGCATGTTGGAGGTGACCGAAACTCCCGGAATGAGTTTTGGGACTCTATCGTACATAGTGTCCCATCTTAAATGATTAATTAGCAGGAATGGGAGACATTCAATTTCCTACCAAAATAGTACCAAACATCATCCCTTGCAACATCGACGCTTGATTGATATTGAGGTATTTGGTCAAAATATTGTAATATTTTATTTTGTCACCCAGTCCTAGCATTTATGAAGTGCTTCACATGAGATTTCAAAATATCAAGACATATATCATGTATTTTGTTGTAGCCTCAAAATATTACAAAAGTATTTTATGGCCATACCGCCCAGCCTTAAAGCAACGTAAGCAATAGGAGGGAAGAAATACTGTAAATTGCATCCAGCCTACAATAAACAGTGTATAGTACATATAAAGGATTATTACGGTGGAAATCATACAAAGTAGGACAGTTTTGTTAGTTTGTTTTGTACTTAAGCATATCATTTCAAAAGTACCCCCAGATATAAAAAGACTACACTCTCAAAGCTGTGAGACAGCATTTTAAAGTCATTGTTTCACTTGAATACCCAGCATGCTGGAGTAGAGCCATACCAATACAAAACAGATCACTGTTCTAATATATAGGGACTACACTGTATATTGATGTTAGAGGAGATAAAAATAGCCCTTGGTGTTATTATTACTATGCTGGAATCATAATTGGGTGTTAGTCACGGTGTGTTACTACAGGAGCATTACAGTGATTTTTGGTGTGGATAAATGCCTGCCTCTCAGCAGTGTGTGTGTGTGTGTGTGTGTGTGTGTGTGTGTGTGTGTGACTGCTCTCTCTCTCTCTCTCTCTCTCTCTCTCTCTCTCTCTCTCTCTCTCTCTCTCTCTCTCCCTCTCCTGTTCTCACGCACACACACACCAAACGTGATGTCACTCGGGCTGATGCTGGTTGCCTTGTCCGCTGTTACCAACCTGGTTCACATTATTCTTTCATTAAAGTGACTTTACTCCGCACTTTTAGCAGTCCGGTCCAGTTAAAGGGCGCCAAACTGTGAGCCTGCCACTTCTGTCGCTGCTGAAATAAATCATCTCGGAGGAGCCAATGCTTGTAATGGAAAGTCGATTGATTACAGTTTCCAACAGTAGAATTACACGTTAAGGCAGGCTGCGGTTAACGTGGAGTTCCCACAGTTTTGAACTCCAGAGTAGTTACCTTGTAAAAACCGCAGTGAGCTTTTGTACGCAGGGGCTTTCACACATGAATCAAATGGCATCCACTGCGGTTATGACTCAGATGTTTGCCGCTGGTTTACACATGAAGCAGCCCAGGGAGTGAGGAACCATTTCAGGGGAATATGGAAATTCACGAAAATTGGGAATGCATGCCATTGCAGAGGGAGAAGTAAAAGAAGAAGGCAGTTATTTTAGGCTAACTCAACTTTAAAATGTACCGAGTTAATATTGTTTCAAATTTAAGCGAGTCGGGAGGCTGAAGCTGATTTGGCACGCAGCGCGACAACCCAAAAGTCGTGGGGGAAAAATCTGGCAATTTACAGGTTTCTTGTTTGTTCCAGTGATATATAAGGCCATACCTACACTACAGCTATTGGCCTGATAGTAATACTGTGCACTGTGCAATTCGGCACAGTTGTAAAACCACGTAACAGCACGAGTTTGGACTTTTAAATTGTTTGCTAGCCTGATGTTACTTGGCGCTATCTGCTGCCCTCCTTGTGAAAAGAAGGGGCAACTAGTTTTGAAACGCTGAATTGTTAATTAAATGTACACTGCTTGGTATATTTAATGTAACCCGTATTGACGACAGGCTCCTCTTGATTTATCCCAAATTGTGCGGTCAGTTTAAAGTCATATGGACACAACATGCCCCGGAGGTGGTTACCATTAAAAATGACAGATATTTGAACCGAGTTTTGCCCCGGTGTGACTCTACTCAAACTACTGAATACAGCCAACACCAACTATAGGAAACAAACTGTAAATGTGAAATAATTGGTGTCATTAATGTGTTGCCTTTCTTACCTGACAGGCCTTTGGAGGGCAGCGGCTCCCTCTCTGACTGGATGGGCAGAGCGGGAGACTTGAGCCGCGAGGCCGCTCCGGCGTGCAGCCACGCGCAGCTCAAGACGCACAGCAAGGAACGGAGCGCGCGGAGGACCAGCATCCCAATCCTCCCTCTGAGTCCGTCTGTCTGTCTGTCCGCAAAACGTTCCCCGCGAACTCCCGGTGTCGACAACTTTCTCAGCCCCACCGTCGACTTAAAGCGACCGACTTGCACGCTCTTTACACACACACACACAAAAAAGGCAAGATTCCCCCCTACATCCAAGTGTCCGCTGTTTCAAAGCCTTGTGGTTTTTAATTCATCCAAGTTCTCAGTCAGCCGGAGGTTTGCCGTGCGTGTTTCCTCAAAACCAGCAGCCTCTCACTCTGAGTCCCGTCCCTTTTCTGTTTTATAGCCTGCTGCCCTGACAGCTCGGAGCAGCAGCCACCGCCGGGGAGGGGGAGGAGGAGGGGGGGGGGGGAAGAGATGATGGGTGGGATGGGTTGATGGGAGGGGGCTGGGGTGAGTGATGGAAAGGGAAATTGACGCCCCCGTCAATTCACGAAGAGCTTAAGATATGGAAATGGCCTGTGTCTGATTCTTTTTGAACCAAAACTTCCATAAAACAGTTTTAAAAAGGTGCTTCAGAGTGAAGTTCGACAAAGGACTGTAATAAGAATGAAAGTGGGAGACTAAAGGAAGGTCCCTCAATGATGAATTTGCAAATTCATCCCAAAAAATATGGATGCCTATGGAATACCACATTACTAATTAAAAAGTAGCCTAAGGGCTGAGTGACATATTGCATTTGTCAAACAAGTTGCTAAGTTTGGCTCTGAATGGAGCGACAGATAGTCTCAAGTGACTTTTCACATTCTCATTGTGCTGTTATCTCCTCAGCTGTGCTGATTCCTTGTTTAGCCTGCTTTTCTTATTTTGTTTATTTGACCATTTAAGTACTTTTAGAGGCAAACAAAATGATAGATGATTATTATCATTTTGGTAATGCTACAAGTGCTACCTTTGCGTATGTTTTTTTTCTTCTCGTTTTCACTGTCGGCTTCGAGGTAGATGTAAGGCATTCGTGCTCTGTTT
Source organism: Diplodus sargus (assembly GCA_903131615.1). Lineage (NCBI taxonomy): Eukaryota > Metazoa > Chordata > Actinopteri > Spariformes > Sparidae > Diplodus > Diplodus sargus. The sequence goes on from CAEMYA010000199.1 coordinate 802,090, forward strand.
TTCCACACTGTAGCAGTGATACAACCTACCAAGAATCTGCCCACCCTGCTGAGTGCCACACTCAAGTCAGTCTCCACCCATGAGGTGAAACTCCACAGAGTGTGAATCTCCACATCATGTACAATAAGGAATGTTTAAGCGTGTGTGCGTGTGTGTCTGGCTGCACCGTCTATTTTTTCAAGTGGGTTTGGAGCAGAGACCTAAGTGACTTAACAGAAACAAATGAAAATAGTTGGAATACCTCAATGCAACCCGTTTCAATTTGTCCTGGCGCTCTGCGAGCCTCTGTCCTCCTTCAGACCTCAAACTGTTTCTTTTGGCTTCTCCCGGAGTCTACCTGGACGTGTCCACTTAAAATCCCATTTTTTTGGACCTAGCTGCATTTCTATGGATACAGGTGCCAAAACTGTTAATCTGGAGTCTTATAAAACTCACCGTGTCCACTCTGGAGCTTAACTACAAGCAACAAGTGAAATTTATTAGGGACTATTTAGATCTGGGAACTGTTCCCATATAACAAAAGAGCAGTTAAGCAACAGTCCAGCTCCTCATAGCAGTCCCTTAGGGGCCAGAACAAACGCTCTCCGGTTCAAGTTTACATTACTATAGTGGTGCTCATGGGCTGGCCAATTTATTTCAGAGAGTTCAGCAAAGGTCAGGCTTATTATATGGCTGAGATGTTTGGAATAAAAAAGTGACTGACTGGAGATTTTTCTCCTCTGTTAATATAGAATTACTATGTCCACGGTCTGTGGTTTGTTAGAAAGCCTGATGCAGAAAACTCGAGTTGCTTTGTTTGTTTCCCATTAAAGTCCATAAAGTCAGACTCCACTAAGGCATGGAAACACCTCTGCTCTTCCGTTTTCTTTCAATGAAATGTCACAATGGCCTACTGAGTCCGCACACTGACGTCTAATCACACCCATGAGACTCTGGACTCTGTGTCTTCATACTAAAAGAAGCACATGCACAATTATAATAATTTAAAGAGTGCCTAAAGGAATCGGCTTTGCGGCAAAAGTCCAGGCCAAGGTGCGAGCGCAAGGTGTTATTTTAATGCATGTGTCACATTATGTGGCCTGTGGGAGCCACTTCCATCCGGGTGTGGAGAATGACGCGCCACCGCCCCACCCCCACCTCCAGCGGCAATGGGAGTCGATGATGGCCTGTTTGCACTTCATCATAGGGTGATAAACGACACTATTCTTCCGCGCTGCACACGGTGATTCATTAAGCAGACTGGATGGTAAATTGTCTATTGGAGCTAACAAAAACCCAGTCCACCTATGGCCCCACTGGGAATACTGACGGCAGCGGGTTTGTTGTGTATTGGAGGCGTCCAGTGCATGTTGAGAAACTCTGGGAGGGCTCCAGACCCCTCTTTCATTTTAAGACCGTGTATTTGAGTACTATGATACCTGCGCACAAGGTCGTTTTCCCGTTCAGTTATGCAATCCACTGAATCTCCACGGAAGATGCTTTTCTTGTGAAATCTGAAAATGTATATATCCATGCCGAATTCAAGAGTATTCCTTTATGATTTGGTGGGGAGAATGTAAGTAGTAAGGTCACAATAAAGTACCTTTACACATGAGCAAGCGACATTTAATTGCCAGAATTTCCTAAGGACTTTTTGAGTTACCAAAAAAAAAAATGTGGCACAGTACGCGCACATCAAGCCACAGATGAATGGATCGAAATCATTACGAATCTCGCTGGTGACTGTTATGCCTGGAGAGGCTGGAGGATAAAAATGAGTGAGGATAAATCCTGAAGACGTCTTTAATAAGCCAGAACCCCCCCCCCAAAAAAAATCGATTGTGCGTGGACTGTAAGAGTCTGAGCAAGACGTAAGAAGCCGACTCAATGGACTCAATTAGAAGCATACGCAATGTTTTTTTTCTCTCTCTCTCTCTCTCTCTCTCTCTCTCTCTCTCTCTTTTTATAATATCGCTTCTCAGTCCAGGAAACTCTCCGCGGACAACGCAGTGACAGATATGAAACACTGCTGGCATGCAGGGAAGAAACATGCAGCAACAGATTTACAGAGACCCAAATGTAACATAATTAAAAGGACATCATCGAAATGTTCCGTGTGTGTGTGTGTGTGTGTGTGTGTGTGTGTGTGCTGTGGTCAAGCTGCAAATCATCTATAATGTTGTAATGGCTGGATGGATACACACATGGAGACTCCGCTCTCCATCACCGCGCTGTGTATTTGCTCTAGTTTGTCAGACGCCCCCCGATCCTTCAGTCTCTCTGTGTCTGTCTGACTACACACACACACTCACACACACACACACACACACACACACACACACACACACACACACACACACACACACACACAAGGGACTCGCTTCCTGTTTGCTGGTCGGACTGGAAGGTGTGACTATTCAGCCAGTGAGCTATGATAGCCCAGCAGATGTGCCTTTCTCTCACTCTCTCTCTCTGTCCCTCTGTCTCTCTCTCTCTCTCTCTCTCTCTCNNTCTCTCTCTCTCTCTCTCTCTCTCTCTCTCTCTCTCTCTCTCTCTCTCACACACACACACAAGCACACCACCTGTTCCTCATCACATGGGGGCTTGCTGCAGTAACCAGCAAGACAAAGCGGGATAAATAGTAGTATGATTTGCTAAAAAGAAGAAAAAAAACACACTATTCAAGCACACATAAGACTGTAAATCACCTTCTAAGAGCATTTGAGGACTTATTTGGCCATTGGAAAACCAATACGGTTACTGGAAATGAACCCAATTAAATCTGACTAATGTTTAGATAAGCACACACACACTGACATGGAGCATTTCCCGTCGCATTCCTAACTTATGTGCGCACGTCACGTTATTCTATCGCGGACAGACATCTGAAGGTGGTCACTCATCCAGAGATGTAGTCAAATTAACCGTGGACGCAAAAAACAACCAGGCCCAGAGAGCTGAACCACCAGAGGAGCTGTGTCCAACAGTATCACCAGCAGCACGCAGGATGTGGCCTGCCTCAGAGCGCATGGCTGAGGCTGACAGAGACACAAAACAGGACGCGCACGATGCTTTAACAGCCACTGTTGTTATGCTGATGCCGATAATGATGGTAATAAGAGGCGGCCCCGCTCAGTTGTAAAGCTAATTTTGCGCTCCTGCCGCCAGCGGAAAAAGGGCAAATGGGCCTTTTCCCTCACTCAATATGCAAATTGGAGAAGTCTTGCAGAGTTGATGTTTATTCATACAAACGGAATCAATTTGCAGACACAGTCGAAACTTCAGAGGGAAAAGAAAAATAGGACCGATGTCTCTTCTCGCGGTGACTATTTCCAAAGTTGGGATCCATGATGGAGAGCGTGTGACAGTAATTACTGGAGGCAATTAGCGGGCAGAAGTCACCTCCAAATGTTCTGGGCATGTTTGTTGGCGGGGTGTTGGGTTTATTTTGACACCTCGGGGGAAGAGGATCTCTGCTTCAAGGGCGAGGGCCATCATTTGCTTCCAAAAGATAGAAAAAGATGGAGAGGAGGTCAAGATATTCAATAGCAAAATAAATATCTCTCACTTACCTTAAAGAAAAGTAAATGTATCACATAGCTCCATACCAGTGTCAAAATAGGCCTAATATAACTAATATATTAGTTAAAGTATGAAAATAGGTACCAGTTATTAAGTAGAGCAGCTCCTGTCAGTGCTTTATTATTGTTTCATTATTGGAGAGTGACTACTGATGCATTAAAGTGTAAGCAGCATTTAACTGTTGTCACTGACCAAGGTGAGCTGATCTTGACTAACCCACTGTGAGTGTGCAGTACACTTGGTAAGCTCCTCATACTTTCAGCGGGTAATCTCTAAGTAGAAAACAAACAGTGAAATAAAATGGTCGTTTCCCTCTGAAATGTAGAAAAGAAAGACTACTGTGTTGCACAAAACGCAAATACTCAAATAAAGTAGGAAAGCTTCCACATTTAAGTACAGTACTTAAGTATATGTGCTTAGTTACATTCCACCATTGTGTATATGAATCTGCAAAGTGATGAGTAAACATGACTGTCAAAGAGACAATACCTTCCTTTAAACTGTAGTGGAGAGAGGAAATGCCAGATTATTTCTAACACCGTTGGACAATTAAAAGTACTTTACATAAGACATAAGACACAACATGAAAGAGCAAATATACATGGCGTGTACACTACTTAGTGTTTACAATCCATCAATGCAATATATCACATTTAATGGCCTACTGCCTATTTCACAGAAGACATTTTGATGTAGGAAATGTCCAGGTGTTACATTGTTGTTCAAATTGACACTTCAGTTCACATGGATTTACACAACTTTAATCTAAGTTCACATCCATTCAATAGCCTGTACACGCACAAGATTACAATGAAAAGATAAAAACGCGCTAAAATAGAATAAGATTGATTGAAAGTCAAGTGAGTAGGATTTAGGCTACATTCAGATGAAACCAGGTGGTGCGGCGAAATATGGGAGTGTCACTCCATGGTCCATGTGTGTGGGGTGCTGGGAACCCCCACTGATCAGTTTGCAGAAAGGTGAAGCTGCTATGTTTTGATGCTTCTAGCATGGTGGTCCTACTAGTGATAGTTTGTCACAAAATAACAGTAAACAACCAGGATGAGGAAGATGATTATTGTGCGTTTTAAATTGGGGCAGAAAACCAAACCGAGTGGTCACGAGTGAAACACCGCGTCACCACACAAAAATGTCTGTTGTGCTCCGTCTGTAGCATTTGGCCATGATAAATAACATGCCGAGCTACTGACCCATTCTGATCTTCCTCTGATCTATCGTCATGCCCCTGCCACAGTAGGTAAAGCATGCAGGTCCGACAGTGATCATCGGCATCCACAGAAGTGTTTTAAACTGGTGCGCAATGCCAAACTGAGTGAATACACATGACACACTATGTTACAATCCACTGTGGTTTCTCCCATTCATGCAGCCAGTTTATGTGATTGGCTACCACACAAGACGTCGGGCGAACCTTCAGCGCTGGTTTCTTTTTTAAGCGGCAGCCGGCTGCATTTCTTTTTCGGAGCCCCATGCGTTTTCACTGCACTGCCTGATTTGATGTGAATCCAGCTGCTAAATACACAAAAGTCCCTCTCTACAGTCATTGTTTGGTTTGTCCTTTCTGAGCTACTGTCGAATCATGGGGGTTTGACATGGTGAACTGTGATGAGGATCCACTCCCTCTACAGTTATAAAAGGCTCAGTTTAAGGTCACAAAAACACAAATCTCAGTTTCAGGTGATTAGACACTAATTGAAATATATTAATAAACAGTTTCTGCCAATACGTTCTCCTAAACCCTAATATATGGACAAATATCTTGAAGAAGAATTGAAGAAATATTTTTACTTGATTATAGCACTTGAGTAAATGTACTTAGATTCCACCACTGCACCTTGCCATACAGTTCATGCACAGAAAGCCAGACTACATACAGTAGACGCTGCCAGATACTCACACATGGCACAACGCATTTCAAGTCTTATCCATCCTTCCTGGCAAACTCCCCCTCTCTCTCGTTCCGGCCCTTTGAAATCTGCATCACGCCTCTCTCATTTCTGTTTACAAGAGTCAAATTGCTTCCACACACTTTGTTCGTAATAGATCTGCAGAGAGAGCTTGTGCCAGGAGCGGTCACGGCACACGCATTTTTTACCCGCGCGGTAAATACCCCGACCGTTAAACATCAACACACAGTCATCCTGATGAGTGGTCTGAGAGGCGACAGTCTAACAAGCCTCTCTTTGACTCATCGCCTATTACTGAGTCTGACCTGCTGCTTAACTGATTTCGAGCGTACACAAAATGAATGATGCTCAATGGAAAACTGGACCAGCTCCACTGCTACTCGTCCTCTACAGTGCCCCTGCAGTGCAACTACTGATTGATGCTTGTGTTAAATGCAAGGATTTTTTTTTTTTTGTCTCACAATAGCATTTTCAGTTTGGGTGGTCTGACTAAATACTTGGTGATTACACCTTTCAACAGGAAAATACAGTTATTGAAAAACAGACAGGAAATAAAGTGGGACAGGAGTGAATTCTCCAGTCGGGCCTGCATTACTTAATCATAAATCACAGGGTCACAGGGTCATAGGCAGAATATGGCAAGAACATCAGACATGCCAAGTATAAATAGGCCTCGGCACCAGTGGTTCTTCAAATGGGGCTTGGAGCCCTGGGGATCGAGGAAAAAATGGGGAAAATATTTCTTTTGCCAAAATCACTCAGATTGAATCTGGGCATAACATACAAAACCAGGGTTGTGGAGCTACAAGCCAATAAAGGAGAAACACAAGAGAAAGTCTTAGTAGGAGAGAAAACACTAAACCATACATTTGTTTTCAACCTCGGACCAATAAAATTGCATCTCTGTTTCTGTTCAAAGACCACCATTGTGACTCTATCACTTGACTGTAATCTCATCGTTTTAAATGTAAAGCAGTGGTTTCTGCAACTCAATAGTACCTTAAAACAAGTTCTCTGATGGTTTGACCTGAGCCAGTTGATCTATTCAGAGCTTCTTGGCATGAAAGCTGATGGGAATCCCTCTCTCAACTCATTTCTTTTTTTTCCTTTTTTTTTTTTTACCAGGTCATCACCTGCTGTCTTTAATTCATGCATGCTGTTTTCTCTTTCTCCCTCTCTGTTCTCCGTGTCTCTGTTGCCCCCTTTGAAGTCTTAGGGAGTCCTGTGGTTTTCAAAGGGTCAGAGAAGGGCAGTCCTACTGTCCTATCGAAAGGCAGGCCGCGGGACAACCGTATGTTACCACCTGTCCTTACTGCTCTGTGTCAACACGGCTGGTGTGACTGTACTCACACCTCGTCCTCTCACCCCCTGTCGCTTGTACATTGTTCCCCCTTGCTCACACGTTCAACGAAATGCGGCTGTGCAAACGCACATCCTCAGGGCAGTGCTCATGCCCACATACACACATACAGGAACATGTGCACTACTACTGTAGGACCCCTACTGTCTGACAACCGTTTCACAGAGACAAATCAAGCTGTCCTGCTGTTGAAAGCCCACCCTTTCCTCACACTTCACATTACAGGGGACCCTTTCTGGTCCGATCCCAAACCAGCGGGGGTTGTTTGGTCGAGAGAAAGGGCTGTGTCCTGTGGAGAGAGTCAATTGCAGGTCCAGGGTCACACAGAGAGTGGAAAGAGGCAGCCAAAAGTCATCCAAGATGAAAAATTAGCCTTTCAAATGACATCCAAAGATCAAACCACTCTGGGGAGCAGTAGGTGTGTTTCAGTAGCTCTTCTCATTCAGCCCCAGTTTCCTGTCCTGCTTGCCCAGAGGGAACCATCCCAGGAATTCCCAGATCTGGAAGGGAAGCTAAGGTGGAGCAGGATGATCCAAAACTGGACACCAGGCCTGAGTCTGAGTCTGACACAGCCAGCTCCTCAAACTTCTGTATCACTTTCCTCACCGACTGGAAAGTAATCTCCCTGCGCCACCCGCCTCCACCACTGTCACAAGGGACCCTGTAGGCTGAGTCCTTACTAAGGAAAACATGGGGAGGAGGGGGAAGGCCGCAGCGCAGCCTCAGTTGGCCCTGGCCCAGGCCCAGAGCTGGGAGGACTCCAGCAGCGTCGAAGCGGGTTGGCAGCGTGGCGAGATGCTCCTGGGTCAGAGGGTTATGGAAGCTCAGTGTGCCCCCACCAATATTAAGGAAGACCCCAAGGGTTTTGATCTGCGGTGGGACACTGCAGAGCGGCTCCCGGCTCCCATCATACACTGCAAAAAAGAACAGGCCATGCCTACCAAGCCACCATCCATCTGGACCATCCAACGATCTCACACCTGAAATAGACACACAAGTGGTGTTTCATAGTCACTGCACACATCTATGGATTTGCATTCTTTGCAAAAAAAAACTTTCTCAGATTTCTAACCTTTTAACTTGTGCAACCACAATACGTCCTACCTCATTCATTCATACAGCCCTTCTCTGGTTCTCCATCCACACACTCTTCACAGACTGATGGCAGAGCTGCTAGGCAAAGTGCCAAATAGTAGCAGCACAGCGCTTCCATTTGAAATCTTATTACACACCAATGGAACAGCCGTTGGCAAAAATTTGGGGTTTGGTATCTTGGCCAAGGTGTCAGTGGGATCCAACCACCAACCTCCTGACCCTCCGATTAGTGGATGACCCGCTCTATGTCCTAAGCTACAGCTGCCTCCCCATTATGTCTAGTTCTTACATTTTATTCTATTAAGCCAACAAGTTGATCACTGGCAGATTATTATCTTTAGCCATGCATGCGGCATAGCTCTAGGGACAGAAACATCTGTCGGTTTGGTTGGTCAACCACTATGCTTTATACTGAAATATCTCAGCAGTGGCATACCATTACGTTCTTCATCCTCTGGATCAACTGTTATCACTTTGGCGATCCCTTAAACACCAGAGTGGTCAACATTGTAATTTGACCAAATATCTGCACAACTGATGACATTCCCTCCAGCTGTTCTTTTTGTTTTGTTCTATGGCAGCATGCTAACACCCTAGACTAAGATGGTAAACAGTAAACATAGTAATAATCATCGTGTGAACGTTGTTATTGTGAGCATGTTAGCATACTGACATTAGTTTTTTTCTTTTGTTTTGCTCCAAAACATTAAAAACTATGATTAGAGACCCAAGGCTTGAAAGACACTCATTTCTTTCTCACCATTTGCAGGTCATAGCTGCTAACGTTGTCATTTCCTCACTAATTATAGGAATTAACTGTCTAAAGAACTTTCTCTGTGTTTGCTTACTGTTGCAGTAACATGGCAGTGCAGCCCCAGGGTTTCAGGTTCCCTGCACTTTACTTTGATGGTAGAGGGTTTTAATGACAGCGGCTCTGAAATATCGACGTGTCTCAGGCAGCTGGTGATGTGGATTATCATTTTGCGCGACAGAATGCAGAAATGGATATAGCACTGCCAGTGTGGACAGAGACATCAGTAATCTATTAAAATCGAATCAGTGCTATGATTTTTTTTTTTACCTTTATAGGAAATGTACAGGCATCAGAGTTAGTGGATGCCTAAGAAATCAATTAAAAGTTAAACATTAGTTGCAGATATTAGGGCAGCTTATTTCAGTGATGTCACTATGCATATCACTTTGTCAATGCTACTTAACCAGTCATCAACGGTCTGTCAATGGTTTTGCCACTCGGCGGCACTGTGAACATAGTGGCTGGCGACGTGTACTTTTAAATTTGAGTGTGGGCTCGAACAAGTACAGTCTTGCTGACTAACACTGAGGGTTTCTGGAAGCAATAAGTTTGCTGGCATGGAACCAACCCAAACAAACTCAAGAGAGTTCTTACCGATCTTGTAGACAGAGCTGTTGCAGACATCCACCTCCCAGTAATACTGTCCCCGTGCAATGACAACATCAGCGCAGACCTCAGGGAGGGCCAGCGTAACCACAGGGTCAGAGGTTAACAGTCTCCTGAGCTTGTTGTCTGGAGGAGGGACAGGAGGGGGACTCTCTCCTTGGTAGGTGATTGTGAGTGAGGAGTTAGAAAGATGGAGGGATGGAGGGACAGTTGAAGGGTCCAGAACAAAACGTATTCCTAAGACAGACCAGAAGTGAACAGAGGATGTAAAAATTAGCATTTCTGGGCTTTTTTGTTATAAATAAAAATATCACTCATGTTTTACTCATAAACCTATATTAAATTATTTTATTTATGCATGTAAACCATCAAATAGAACTTCTGACCATAGACAGATTGCTCCATCTCCCCCTCTCGCAGGTCCACAACGCCCTCCGCTGGGGCTTTTGAGGAACTGGCAGCAATGGAGTCTGAGTCTATTAGGGAAAGTTAACACAATTCTGAAGGTTCCCCTGTTTACAATATCACACGCACACACACACACACACACACACACACACACGCACACACACACACACACACACACACACTC
>CAEMYA010000199.1:812178-822297 GCA_903131615.1 Diplodus sargus
ACACACACACACACACACACACACACACACACACACACACACACGCACAAGCACACACACACACACATACACACACACATACTCACCATGTGCTGTCATGTCACTTTCGTCTCGGCAGTACATGTCCCCCTAAATAAAGTGACAGTAAGGGATGGGCTTTACATAGAATTAAACTAAGATCAAAATGTTAAAAAAAACCTGTCTGCGTTTTGGTTTGCCTAATAATTAAACAATACTACAAATCAATAATCAGGCATATCATATACATCACAAATATGGAGACAGTCTCCACCCTGATTTTGGTTTCAGTGGTGATGATGATCCTGGGCTTAAAGGAATAGCAGACATTTTGGGATAAACATTATTTGCTCCAGTGTCAATCTCATATCTGTCCATAATGTATGAGGCTACAGTCCAGCTGCAATTAACTTAGCTTAGCATAAAGACTATAAACAGGGGGAAAACGTTAGCTCGGCTCTGTCCGAAGGTACCAAACAGCCACCCGGCAGCACAACACACAGTACTGAGATAATTATTGTTATTGTTTGTTGCTACTGCTCTTTGATATTTATTACAATCATAAACAATTCAAAACAACAAATCAGTTATCTTTTTCATTAATCCATTTCCCTTAAAGGTTGTATATTTGGTCCTCGCAATTGTAAGTTTCTTTTAGACACTTTGGGCTTGCAATACTTCAATTAGATATACCTATCATCTCCAAATGTATTACTACATTTAATTATTTAATTCTACTTTTTAACATTCATTCAATTTATTTATTGTATTCATAAAATAAAAAAAAAGATAAAACCTTTAAAAGCAAAGCTTGAATCTTTCAGTCACATCTGAATCTTTTCCCACTTGTCGCTCTCGTTAGTTTGGATCCCTCACCTGCACATGTTGGAGGTGATCTTCAGATGCTCCCCCCCTGGCACCTGTCTCCCTGCTGACACGTGCTGGAGCCAGGGTAGGATGTCGTGGGAGACAGGAAGTGGCAGATGACCAGTTCCAGCATGGCAGCTCTACAGGATGTCGGCAGCCTGGGCACAGCACAGAGCAGACAGGTAGACCGGCACTACGGTGATGTGGCTGACCTGAACTTGTTCTCTCTCCAGCTGCAATGCAGTGACTACACATGGTGTGAGAGCACGGCAGGATCAGGACTACGTCATACTCCTGGTTGCAAGCTGGGCAGTGAGAGAGCTGCTGCGCACAATCTTTCTCCCCATCTTGCTCTCTGCTAGATTTCCCTGTTTCAACATCCGGAAGCTTCTGCTTTCTTCGAGGATAGAAAGTCCTTCCTGACATTGCTGACAATCAGATAAATTCCATTGCTTCTTTCTCTGTCTGGTGAAGAAAGTCAGGAAACAAAAAATCTGTCCATACCTTAAAATTCCAGTTTTGGCTTCACAATTAAGGCCCAACAACATGAAAAAAGGAAATCATTCTGAGGACGCAAGGCCTCAGTCAGCAAAAAGCAGCATCAACAATCCACCCTCCAACAAAGGAAGAAGCAGTGTGTCTTTTTTTAACTAGAAAATCAAACAGATATTCTAGTTGGTGGAGACGTCCCACCGGGGCAAAAGTGACAAGGTTTACTCTTCTCTGATGTACCAAATTGGCGGGATATGAAGAGCATTTCGGATCAAATATCAGGAAATCCTCCAGTTGGACCATTCTCTCTGTCGCCCAGCCGACTGCTGTGGGTGAAAGAGGCAGAATGGCCCCAGAGCAGATAAAAGACAGAGGGAGCGAGAGAGCCTTTTAAGAGGTGCTCAGTGCTTGGCGTTACCATGGTGATGGCTCTTCCCGTAGAGACGCACAGCCGCGAGATAATGTGCAGCATGGAACCCTTGTGCACGCACACACACACATACACACACACACACACACACACACACACACACACACACACACACACACACACACACACACACCTAAATGTTAACAAAGAGCTCATTAATGCAATGTCCATGAGAAAAACCACCGGCAAAACCTCTGTGACAGCGATGTGTCAATAAAATAACATATCACATCCGATACTGTCAGTGTTGAGAGCGCAGGCTTTTAAATTCTATGAATGACTAAAAAAAAACAAAGAGAAGAAAACTTTGTAGCAACATATCATTTGATAAGAAAAGCACCATTCAAAACTGACAGCTCACATGAAAGAGGATCAGCAGCGGCTCAGTCTTGCACAATGTGATTTCAGTCTGGCAGGATCCTTTTTCTACGTCATCAGAATTCCCAGGAAATACAAGTATCTCTTGACAGCATTTCGCAACAAGATAACGTGGAGATTTGTCTTGGCCTGTTATCTCAGGGCTGGTTTCACCCCCATTTGATGCTGATATAAACAAAAGGAAGCATTGCACTCTAAATATGGAACCGTTGGTATTTAAAGTTCAACTTTAAATATGTATGAATGAAACAAGCCTTAAAGCTGCACTAACCAGTATATTTACTTAAGAGACCATCGTGCGATGACATCACACCCGCCGGGGCACCCATCACCATGTTCAGGTTCTGATTCGTGAGTACTCAGCAGAACTGACAACCTTGTTACATGAGAGAACACCCAAGCTGACCTTCATTTTGATACCAACTGAATACCTGTAAAGTTTAATGACTATATCTTACACACTCCACAGACTCAGGGCAGACAGACAGACAGACAGACAGACAGACAGACAGACAGACACCTGGCCCCTGCTTCTGGTTCCATCGCTCAGATCACGCCCGTCTTGGAATTGTGTTAGTTACTTGCCTCAAGGACCCCAAGGAAGAACTTACTTCTGTCAGAAGTCGGTCATGTGCAAAGGAGAGCTAAAAGGAAGGGGAGTATTGGACTCAAACTTATGATTTGACGGACACATAACTGAACATAATTGAATGAATGATTAATTATATCGCTCCCTGTCAGATGTGTAACATTAACTAATTGTTCATCATACAGTGAAGGGGATAAAATGTCAATTTTGTGTTTTCCATTTGTTTTGCTGCCCTTAGTGGCCAATTTAAGCAGTGCAGCTTAAAATATATAACACTGAAGCTGTATTTACCCTTTTCCTCCATAGAGTCATTTTCTTTCTGCCACCTCTGTCTACATGTTGGTCTGTCCTCCAGTTTTTTTTTTCTCAGTGTGCACAGTTTTTCTGGATCCAGATCATGGAGCTCGAAGGTGTTGTGCTTTGTAGGCGTGTGATTCGGGGCTGTACATATGAAATGGCCTTGGCTTTCAATTTTAAAAGTCACCACAGGTTCTGCTCATGTTAGTCATGACTTGCTGTTGAATTGCCAAATCAAACTTGCTTCCTGTGGTGACAAACAGACAGTGTTTGAAGAGGAGCTGATTGTGTGTCTTTCTACACTTCTGTCTTGTCAAGTCCTGGATTATAGATAGACCCCTATTCTTTATGTATTCATGATTGGTAGTATTATTTGTAATGTTTTTAGCAGTTGTTGTAGTAATAATGTGGTAGTAGAATGTCATATTAGTGTTTTTGTTACTACACAGCCCATGTATCATGATTTGAACAGACATATAAATGTGTGACAGAAATCCAACAGATATAAACTATGCTAACTCAACAAAAACACGATGGCAGTGAGTGGTGCTTGTCCGTATCATCATGTTCTAACTGGGTTAGCACTGTCTGGGTCTACATGGTGCCTCTCTTGTCTTTGTTTGCGTTGACGATTCAGAGTCAAACATTAACTTTGGGCTAAATCAAATATAAAGCCTGCTGGCTCAAAAAGTCCCGGTTTCCTGCAAACACACGGCTCTCTTGCCACACCAGCATATCAATCCGCTGTCATACTAAGCAGCTCAACAGCATTCTCACCGGACCTGGGACCTGTGACTCAGCTCACCTGAGATTAATGTATGGGAAAAAAGGCCATTTCTAGTGGATACCGATTGTTTTTTTGAGCGTGTTCTGAGCTCATTTTTATGACATGGAATGGAAGAAGGATGCAGGTTGACAGACCACAGCTGAGGGACACCATGCACCCAGGAACGGGTTATGGCTTATAGCAGTAAGTCAACTGCTTGGACCAGTGTCCCGTATCACAACTCCTATTTACAAAGTGGTGGATCCGGTGTCTCTGTGGTTTATGCATGCTTGCATTGGTGTAAATATGTCGCTTGATGTCAAACAAGATGTAACGTACAGTTGATTGTGTTTATACTCAGACTAAGGCTCTCAGTTTGCTTGAGACTCATTCAGTAGCAGGCTCACACTCTTTGTGACCGCCCCAAAAGATGAATGCTGTGACGTAAAAACATTGAATTCATTCAGTACCAAGTTGCACAACCAGAGGTGTGTGTGTAAATTACAATCTGAGTGGGCAGAGGACGTACTTGTCGGGGCGAAATGCGTGGGTGGGATTTTGGCAAGAATTAAAAGACTACATGGGAAGAAGTAACAGGTGAGATGGAAAGTTGTTGACTCCATGATGCAGGATCTGGAGTACAGACAAAAAAAAGTGGAGGGGGATATAAGCTCCTCTTTGCTGCAGCTACTGCAGCACAAGAGAGCTAGATGGCAACTCTTCAGTCATCTCTGCTGTGTGGTCCTCCAGGGCTCCTGCTGCTGATAGGAGTGATTACCTCCCATCTCCCTGAAGTCCAGGCAGCACCCACTGACTTTTGGTGCAACTCTCCAAACAGGGAAAGCATGGCGAACATGACTGACTGGCTGAAGGACGACATGGTGAGAAATTGCATTGATTAATTAATGTCAATTAGTGTGAAGTCAGTGTGAGAGCAATCTTTACCCTGAAAAGAAAAGCTTTTTTTAAGAAGCGAAAACAAAAAGAAAGATGAATCGTTTGTGATTGGGTCTGAATTTTCTTTTTGACTTGCTGTGCCTGCATGCCTGTGACAAAACTGTGCTTGTGTACTCAGGCAGGTTGCGTGGGTTCGGATACTCTGTCCTCTCCTGTGCAGCTTCCAAATGTTGGACTGAGCATGGCAGAATGGACAAACAAAACTGTGAGTAATACCAAACCTGACTGAAGCACGTACACGCACCTTCCATCACACAAATTTACGGCGCCAAAATGCACCAAAGGACAACACACGTGAGGACGTTTGCCTTTCCTCTTCTTCCTGGTTCTCTACGTATCAGTGAATACAGAAAACATTGCATGCATTACGAGGGTGGGCTTTTTTATTAAGTGCTTTTATAGTGTAAGAATATGTTGCTTTGGATGTTAGTTTACGCATAACAGCAATGTTGCTGAGGAAATCAAAACATGTCACTGCTTATCTTCCATTAAAAAGATTGATGTTATGATGAAAAAAGTTTGTCAGAACAGTGTTGGGGATCATTTGTCATGTGAAAGAAGAATGCAAACACGAAACCAGGCCCCAAGCGTTGATTAAGTACGCAGATTGGAGCCAAAAGTAATAAATCAATCGAATATGGGAATGAACGATTCTTGGCAACATCTGCCAACTTGTTCACAGAAGTTATCCAAAGTTGCACGTAGCGCTTGTGGTCATGTGGCATGAAGTGTGTGGAATAGAATTTGGCTGACATATTTTGATACAGTTTTAAACTGATAAAACGTGTGTAAGCAGGGGTCGATTACAGAGGAGGCACTTTCATATGTTGCATATTGTGTGCGGGCTTGTAAATGTGCAACCCCTCGTCACTGATCATGTAGTGTGCAAACTACAATGACCGCAAGACTTTGGAATACAAGACAGAAAGTTGTGCGGTCTGAACAAAAGAGCAATCTGAAGACTTTAAAAGTCACGTCGTGCGGCCGAGGCATCAAGCAAGGCAAGATTATTTGTATAGCACAATTCAGACACAAGGCAACTCAAAGACAAGTTTTTTTCCTAATCCTGCCGAGACGTAAGTCCTTTTATCCTGGATATATTCTTAAGGTGATAGCAGGCTGACTTTGTAATTGTCTCAGTGTGGCTGCTGAAAATTCAGGTCCATGATTATACCGAGGTTCCTGGCTTGGTTTGTAGTTTTCAACATTACAGACTTAAGCAGAGACTACTAGTCGTTCTTCCTTGACTCCAAAAACAATTATTTCAGTCTTATCACTGATTTGTTCAGTGCATCTACTTAGTGGTTGTATGGGATTACATGCATTTGTTAGGCATAGCAGTTCTTTGAAATAAGTGCCAATTTCAGCTTGCTAACACGTCTGCGATGGCAATGCAAACCATTTGAGTTGAGCGTGAATGTCATTAGTTTTGGTTCACGAGAAAACATTTATTAAAAAAATATGATGACAAATGATGATAGCACATGCTTAAAGGTAAGAGCAACACAAACACGATGACAGTTCATCCTGAGGGGAACATGAATGTCTGAACCAAATTTCATCACGATTTATCCTGCAGTTTTCAAGACACTTAAACCAATGACCACCGCGGTGGATCACCAAAGTCATTCTCTCGTCTTTGTTACATGTAAATGTATGAAATGGAAAGCGAAACTAAAAGACACCACTTGGATAAAATCCATGGTAATGTTCCAACAGCATCCAACCATCAGAGGGTACATGCCAGGTCATAACCATTGTACAAAAATAATTTTTTCCAATCAAATCACATTTCCTGATAATTCCATGCTGTCACGGGAGGCTGGAGCATATCCCACTTTATGCTAGCAGTGGCGTAACACTACTCGATGAATGGATTTCACTGGAATCTGTGCCCATGCCAGCTCACATTCGAGCTTAAATAACACTACCCACTGAATGGATTTTAGTAGAAATGGACAACATCCAAGATCCACGACACTCGAAAGGAATGTAAACAGGCGGAAGTTGGCGTAGAGGACACCGTTAGTCATAAGAACACGTTGACTGTAAGAGCTAGAACGAGTCGTTAAAAGATATCACCCCAGTTCTTGCCTTTCATCCGCTGCGGTAAAACACAGAATCATTTTCAAATTTGTATTAATTACATACAAGGCCCTGCATGATTTAACATCCGCATACATGGCAGGATTACTGAGCTCTTATTCTAGTATTTGTCCTCTTCGGTCTGATCTGATCGGGCCTAAATAATAACAATAATAATAATAATATCAATAATATTAATAATAATCATAATTATTATTATGACTGGCTATAGACTCTTGTTAATGAAATAATTGAACTGCCACAAAATGCTAATAATTTATATATGTGCTGAAATACTTAGTTTACCTGTTTAACCAGTCCATTTCATTTTAACGGCAACATTGTGACAGTTTGTGTGTGCTTTTGTCCAGATTCTGCAGAAGCGTTCAGAGGTGATCAGGTCCCTCGAGATGTTTCGAGACGGAGTGCAGGGGGCGAGGGATCAGACCACGGTGGAGTGTCAAACCCAGATGCTGGAGCGACTGGGGCAGAGAATCAGAAATTATCTGATTATCGTCAACAGGCTTCAGATACAGGTAATGCACCAGGACGTGAATATTTTACATTGCCAAACATACTGTGCATTACATACAATAAACAATCCATGAAAAAACTGTGTATAATTATACTCAACTGCGATGAATAAATAATGATAATTAGATTAAATAAAAGAGAAGGGAATCATTTTGGATAAACAGTGGGACATTAACAAAACTACATTTCAGGATGGAAATCATCAAGAGTTTGGCAGTTCATCTCCTGTTTTGGACTTAGTGTCACTATGATTATACTAATTAAAGTGACAATGAGGAACTTTTAACTGTTTATGAAACAATCTCCTGATTCCTCTGATGATTATAAATGACCTGTAACAGCGAAAGCGACCATCAGCGAAACAGACTGCTATTCTAATCTGGTTATCATTAATGCCCGTGCTCAGGTCCAATCATATATAGCACATATAAAAAACACATATAGATACATTACCTCATTGCGATCCATCCTCCCTGTTACTCGCTTCCCAAGGAAATGCACAAGCCATCAGCATGCACTAGCAAAGTTCTTTACAACAGCAGGTGCTTGTGTCTTATCACTTTTGTCAAAAGGGGGCCGCTAGAATCAACAAAACCTGAAGGTTCCTGGCAGTCGCTTTAAGCATGAGCCAAATGATACAGCTCTGAGCTTTCAGCACATTTTGTGCCCTATAATGAAAACAAATGTGGCAAAGAATGAAAGAAAGCTAACACCATAGACATGCTACTAGTATGTATCGGTTCTTGAAAAATAGTTTGTCAAACCCTGTCAAGCCCCATAGTTTATATTAAATTGATTGTACTTACCTTTCAGAACGACACAGGGACACCGTCTCATTCTGCAGTCCAGAGCAGCAGCCAAACCAGCCTGAACAAAGTGCTGGACCAGTTCAAACAGTTGCTCAAGGGGAAACTGGAGTACCTCGCTATTGACCTCCATGACAGTATCTGCAAAGTGGAACATGGGAGAACCTAAATACTCATGGAGCTTCTGGCTGATTCAAACAATTGAAAGTAGCTTCGCTGCTGCAGCTGTGCTGCTGAGCTGTGTTCCCTCAGGACTGATCTGAGATGCAACAGGCTATCAGGAGAGGAACAGCACATAGTGAACTGACATGGTGCTTCACGCTGATGAAGGGTCGGCAAGAAAGGGATGGAGGAGGATCTGCAGATAGAACATAATGGTTGGACGCTTGTTATCTGGAAACGAGGATGGATAAGGCCAACAATCAGTGACGGTTTTGAAGGTCAATGACGGTAGCAATGGCTTGGAGTTAACTGTCATTAAAAACCCACCCACAAGGATTACGTGTAACTCGTGAAAGGGCCATTAAAAACTAAAGGTCTGCACTGAAATTAACTCTGAAGAGTTTTTTCAGTGTGTCAGTGTCTTATTAAGCAGCTTCACCAACTAAAAAGTCCAATTTCCTCTGCTCAAACATAACTGCTGTAGAGCTAAAGAGTATTCAACCATCCAACAAGACTGAAGGTCTACAGTAATACTGGGAAGCTTTGTGGGGATCGTCAAAGTCATCAGGGTTCATCAGCCGAGGCTCGTAAATGTCTGCACCAAGTGTCACTGAGATGGACCCAGTTCTGTGGCGGACTGACCACTTCTCTGAATAGCGTGGTTAGACAAAGAGATACGACAGTTCACGCGAGCCAATTAACTTGTCAGTCTTCGGACTAAAGTGAAGGAGTTCACAATGATAGCAATGTGATTCAAAATAAACAGTATAATCACACGATAAAGGGATTAATGAAGTCAGCAGCTGTCTCCTAAAGAAATACTGAACAAACAACTGAGTGCAAGAAAAAGTTCACAAATATAAGATTAGGATCTTCGAAGTTGAATTTGCATGATCTCAGTTTTATGTGACCCCCCCCTGCATTTGTTTGTTTCCATGCAAGTAAATGTAATAGTGTTATGATCACCACTTTCTAAAGCACACTCCCTATACCAGTGCTGAGATGAGCGTAGTGTGGCAGTGCTCTTTGCTGGTCCCGTCTTGCAATGTGTAATCAAAGCCGTAACCGTAGCGCCCTCTGTGGGTGCTGGGTAAGAGGTGCTCCATGTTGGGCTCAGTCATTTGCCCTCATGTAACCAGGAAAACATGAGCCTCGTCTCTTCTCTGTGTCACACTGTGGAAGACTGGCAAATGTAACTGTACATTTTAAAGCCCAGGCCACCAAGAAAAGAAACTTTGATAATGACACTATTTAGATTTAAAAAAAAGAAAAAAAGAAAAGGGAAGCGGTTGTTTGCTGCAACTAAGTCTGTCAGTTGATCATATCTTAATTGAGAAATGTCTGTTTATTATCCAAAGATGTTGGAATGTTTGCATGTATATATGTCTGTATGAGCACACAGTTTATTTGTATGCATTACTTTTATAGATATTGTACTTTTTGTGATATTTTAATATGTGTATATAATATATATGTATGAATGCTGCTTTATTTCTTCAAAAGTGTGTAATTCTTGCTAAATCACTGTAGTGTCCAGAAAAGAGGTTCTCTGCTAGTCATTTTTGACACTAAAAATAACTCTGCTAGTCAGACTCTGTAATGTGTTAATGTTTTATTTATTTGCTGGGCAGGACTTTAAACTATTTGGGAGTGTAATGGACCAGCCATGACAGACTGTTGAACTTTAATCACTAGTATTAAACCAGTCATAACTTTCAAAATAAAAGCCTCAATGGTA
>CAEMYA010000199.1:822304-844079 GCA_903131615.1 Diplodus sargus
TTTTTTTGCATCATTATTTGAAAACACAGAAGTGAAAGAACGGGAAAAAACAGATTTGGTTCAGTCCAACATTTCTGTTCCAAATAACAGTGCAGGCAGTTATGTTTCTGATTTGATGCGGCTTCCACCTGCAGGTGGCCGGAAGAATGCAGCGCTCTGATTGGTCCAGCCAACCTGATCATGTGACCGAAAGCAACAGGCTGGAGGCTGGAAAAAACACAGGAAGATCCAGAGTTAAGAGCTTCGTTAAGTTAGACATCGACAGGTAGGACACAACCGGAAACGGAAGAATTTATCTTTCAAATAATAATACAAATACACGTTTCCCCCGTAGTTAAGTAGTACTGGCTCTTGTTAAATGATCCTGACTCACCTGACACCAGGAAATAGCTGTTAGTATTGTTTTTGTACTCTGATAGATGTTTGAGTGACGCCACCATTCATTTTCTTAGCTAATGGCACGTTTCAATTGATTATGCTACGTGTATTGTAGCAGGATACGCATATTATTTCAAGAGGAATGACTGTATTTTGCGTTTATATGTATTCCTGTTGAAATGCCGTTCTCAAGTTTGTTTTTTCTCTCTGTGGCATACGTCACCAGCGTCGCGTTAGCGCGGCAACAGCTTTTATTTTGAAAGCCTGAGCGGAAATTGTAGCTGTGATTGAACGGCGTTAACGTCAACATGCTGTAAAACGTCACATGATATTCTTCTATTCAGTACTTTTACTGAGGAATTATCCAGAGCTACTGTGGCAGGACATGGGCTGCCTGTGGGGGTTTGTGACTCCTTTTTAACATCATGTCTGCGGACATTTTTATGTACAGGTTTATTACGCTGGTTTGAACTGCTCTGACGAAGGCACTTATCTACTCCGCTATGTAGCTAGGCAGCCAGTCGGCAACAGTCAGGAGGCGTCACTATCTTCTGATAAAACCTCTGGAAACATTCATTTATATTATATTTAAGGAGCAAGCCGGAGTTTGCAATTATTCCAACTACTCTGTGAAGTTGTGAAGCTTGTGCGGAGGCAAGTTTCACTATGACAGAGCGGACTCCTCTTCTCCACTACCGCCTCTCTGCCAGCGTCAATGAGTCCGAGCAGCGGTCACCTCCGGCCGGGCAGGCCCCGGAGCAGCACCCGGGCAGCCCCAGGCAGAGGTCCGCACACCAGCGGCAACCGAAGAAACTCTCCATCTTCTTCGGTGTGGTCATCCCCACCTTGCTGTCGATGTTCAGCGTGGTGCTGTTTCTCAGAATAGGTGAGCGCCGATGGTAACGGTAATAAAATCCACAATCAAATCACTGCACACTGTTTTACTGACGTCTGAATAAGAGAGGAGAGCCAAAGCCCATTCAACTGTGAGATGTTTACGCACAGCTAATCACTGAAGGTTCAATGTGAATGATATTGCGTTAGGGTTTTTTTTTTTGTTTTTTTTTCCAGGAGCCACTGGTGAATTCGGTATACAAGCAAGTCATTAAATAATTGTTTCATTAATAGCAACTCAGTAAGAAATCCCCAGTCTGCTTTTATCTGTTGTGCTTAATGACATTCAAACTGATATGATGAATCCACTGGAAAGTTTGGAGATTTGTTTTCGACTCTTTGGCTCGCAGGCAGTAACTTCAGGTGTCTCACACACACCTGCACTAAAAAGCAGGGTCCTGTTGTCCTGTGTCCTGTGTCTTCAGGGGCTGCTGTAGTCTGAGAGCTGGTCTTGGTAAACGACAAAACTTATTTGTGAGTTGCGTGATTTCAGACTATGAAGATGGGATTTGATTGAGATCAAATCAATCACCAGTTATGTTCAAAGTGAGTTTATCCCTTTCTGTTCTGTGAACATTCAGCATTGAATGTAGCTCAGCATCTTGCGCAGTTTTGCATGTAACCTGCAAGGTGGATGAATTCCCCTAGTGAGCAGGAGAACGATCCCCCCCTTGTTTACATTCATTCGGTAAGAATAAAATGTTTGACTAGACTTTAGTTTTTTTTTTTCTTTAGTTTTGAATGCTACGTAAGACCTAATCTCTCTTGCAAAATTGTCCTCATCAGTCCATTCACAGCAAATAGTGTAGCTCTTGAAAAGTGTCAGACCTATTTCTTGAGGTGTAAATATTGATTGGACCAGTTCAATGAGATCCACTCTGGCATGGAGTGATGAGCTTCAGGTGCTCAGGCTTTTATTATTTAAGTCACACAGAATAGATCCGTTCTAACATTTTCCCTCACAGTGTTATTATCAGTGGGAAAGTGCAACTCACTGGTTTCTATAGGTCTCCTTCAGAGTCTTGTTGTTGTTGGAACACTCCAACTTCATATTAAGATAAGTTTTCTGCCTTTTTTTATCTCAAGGAAATCTTTGCAAGTTTAGGTGTAAAATAGCTGAAATATGTTTAGAAGTTGGGGTTAAGTAAACAGGGTGTAAATTCCAATTTCCTGTGAAAAAGAATTGTGAAGCTAGTAGCCTAATTGTTGTCACGCAATCCACGCTTTAACATTTCTGCTGTCGAGACATAGAAAAGAAGCAACTGACAAGAGACATCATTTTGCTCCGTCTGTTCTGGTTATTACAGTCTCGTGCCTGTCTGCGTTTTTTTTCCCCTGCTGCACCTCTTAGTTGTTTTCTAACTCTCTCGCATTTTACCCCCTCCCCTGCCACCCCAGTCTCATGAGATGTCAGCTGCTGTGCAGTGGACACGCATTGTGAACACACACACACACACACACACACACACACACGCACACGCACACACTCACATGGACACACACAGTAGCTGTCTGTGTTGTACTTTAAACTAAGGCTCTACACAGGAACTCACAGTCGTTCAATTGTGGATGTGAAACTATTGTAGAATCCTCAGCTGTGAAAGCCTCCACATACGTGACGAGACGTATGTGTTGTTGGGCAGTACAACACAGTCTAACATATCCCAGTGAATCCAACTGAATGCTGAGTCCACGATGCATTCTTGCCTTTTCCCGTGAGATTTTGGTTCTGATGCTTTGTGATCATGTGATGTAGATAAAAACAGACCATGAAAATGGTAGCATTATACTGTTAGTCACATATACTGATTGTATGTAAACATCTACAATCAAACGTCACAGTAGTTGAAAGTGATGATAATGCGTAAAATGTGTCTAACACGCTGTAAAATGGCACTTGCATATTTTCCCACACTTTGATTAGTCACACATGACTTTGATTATGAAGCACGATTTTAGTTATTTTAATCAACCGTTGCATGCATCTTACCTCGTTTGGGCATTATGGGCCCTATTTAGACAGTCCAAAACGCAGCGCGCTAGTGTGTTTATGGCGTGTACAAGTCGCCTTTGCTAGTTAAATGCTGGATAATCTGGAACCGAAAAATGTGGCTCATGGCGCAAAGAGGTGGTATTTAGACTGAATTAGTCATGGGTGTGTTTTAGGTGGAACATAAATTAAACCAATCCGAGTATCGTCTCCCATTCCCTTTAAGAGCCAGGACCTGCACATAGTGAACAGTAGCACTCATCTTCGCTGAGGGAAAGGGATGTGATCCATGGCTGCCCTGCCATATGAAAAAATAGACTGAGGAGGGAGATGAGCGCTGCTACACGTCCCTCTCTGTGTGTGTGTGTGTGTGTGTGTGTGTGTGTGTGTGTGTGTGTGCGTGTGTATCTTAGTCCATGGATCATCATCCTGATCAATAATGATGGAATGGGGTGAAATACATCCTTAATGAGGAAAATATTAATGACATTACCTGAAGTGACCCTCCCGCAGCAGAAACAGTATGTGTGTCTCTACGTTAACGTGCGCAATTGTACAGGAGGAAGAGCTGATAAACGTAATTGATTATTTAAAACTCCTGACTCGTTTCTTTAGCAGAGTTTATAACTACAGCCGTATGTTTTCATGATATATGTTCCAGTGACATGACTGCATTCAAGGAAATGTTTAAAATAACTGAACAAAGCCTCACTAATCATAAAATCAGAGTGTATGAACGGTGTGAATCCGCCTGTGTAATGCACCCGCAAAGCAGCCACTGATGTGTTTTTTTCCACAGTCGAATATTAATTTTCACAATCGAATCTGTTTTTTTTTTAAATATTAAAATATATATTCGAATTTAGAATATTTGTTGACAGCCCTTGCTCTGGGTGTGAAAATAACACTTGCACTGTGTGCGCTGTGTGACTCTTTGCACTGAGCCTAAGATAGAGCCCTATATATTAGGGAGGGGTGTCGAGTTTTTCTGAGCAATGGCGAGATTGAGAAGTATGAAATCTTGTCAAGGTGTTGCAGTGTTCTTGTTTGAGCAAGTATGTATAAAACATATAAGATAACGCCTGAAGACTTGTCCTTAACTTTGACTAATAAGTTAAACAATCTCAGTAAGAATGTGATTTTAGTTTTTTAAAGTGCAGATTTCACTGACTCCTGAGTGCTTTTAAAGAACTACTACTATCATAGCATGTACCACTTCAATACTTGAACTACTACAGTACTGCTAACAATCTCTCAGTGCAAACAATCACATTTTATAGATGTGAAATACTGTTGTGCAACTCGCTATAGAGTAATCCACTGAGTGGTTCTGAGTGAATTATGGAGTGGTTTTAGTCAAATTATCATTCATTGTGCACAATCACATGATTGTAACCCTGACCCCAACCCTAACCCTTTTTTGCAGTTTTGTTGACACTAGCAGTAAACACTCAAGCTCAGTAACCAGTCCATTAGTTAACCCGGTACCTGAGCTTACTGCTGAGGTACTGACAGAGGCACCAGAAACTACAGTACAGCCTCGAAAGTGACCACTAACGTGAATCATCTCTTCTGAACATTGTAACATCGTATACATCACGGAGGGAGAATTTGCTTGAATTGAAGAATGCCGCATTAAAAGATATTCATTTTAGATGAAAATGTAAATGAGTGAATTTTAAAGCAGATATAAAAATGATTAAGGGATATGTGCCTTTCTTAGTCTCAAATCATGGCCAGACTAAAGGTTTCTAATGGAGTGTGGAGCGGAACTCTAAAGTGCTTTACAGAAACTGGATGATTTGTATCCATAGCATAACCCAAAGTGACCACACCATCAGAAGATTATGTAGTTTTGAGTTACTACTAGAATAGATTTATATGCTTTAATGCTCAAGAAAACACATTTCTTTTCTTGTATTGTCCAGTGCTGTGGCTCTGTGTTCACTCTCTGCCTGAAATGCTCTGTTTTAGCCCCTGTCTCTTTAAGGCCCCCTCTCTTTCTGCTCTGATTGGTCAGCTCACGCCTGCCTGAGCCAGCACCGCTAACAGTGACTCCGGTCGGCTCTGTCGATGTGTTTGGCACATTCTTAAGTAACAAACTAGCTGCTAGGCATAATATATGTAAATGTGTGGCATGGTGACAAAGTTCGATGTCCAGAAGTCATGGTAATAATGATGTGACTACTGACGAGGCATTTCAGGCACTTCAGGAGCTTTTTTTTGAGTGGAGCTCCCCTTGTCAAGATGTTTTACATACACAAAAACCTATATAAAGCACTAAAGGAAAGGGAAAAAACGAGAAAAAAAGCTGCCTCATACAAACCCTGATTCCAGACGTCAGCAGTCCAGAAACGGCAGAGAGGAAACTGGAGTCACCTCCAACGTGTGATTCCAGTTTCACTTTCTGAGGGACTGTTGTGTTGAGTCATTTTGTGCAACGCTCACTTTCATTTTGATTCGAACATTTTCAGGAATGTATTATTCATCATAAACTGGAAGCGCAGTTCTTCCTCTTTGTAGTTGTCATGCCACTATGAATGCTCACATCCTCTGTGTCTGTTTGGGCTCGTCCTTGGGAAGAGTAACCTCCCTCCTCAACCACACTGACGTTACAGCTGAGGCTTAAGTTCTGCTTTCGACCAGCTGCTCAGTCATTCTCCCACTGTGTTTGTGTTTTCCCTGACCAGGGTTCGTGGTGGGACAGTCCGGACTGTACCAAGCCATCGCCATGTTTCTGGTGGCCTACTTCATCATCTCCATGACCGTTCTGTCAGTCTGTGCCATCTCCACCAATGGAGCCCTGGATGCCGGCGGAGCCTATTGTATCCTCTTGACACACACCATCACATGACATTTGCACATGACAGTCGATATCAGCAACATCCTCAAGATACCAAAAACACACACGTGTAGAATTCCTTGATACACTCAACAAAGAGAAAGTGCCCTTAGCCTAGCATTGGGTTACCAAAGTATGCAGTGTTTGTCAGTGACTGGGGCACTGATATGTTTGTTAACTGCACTATAGGACATTGTTTGCTACTTTCGATAGAGGCCTGTATGTTTTGCTGGCAGGAGTCTGGTCACTGAGCCCACACAGGGCTGTTTATCAGTCAGGACAGGCTGTTTCTATCATTGAGACACACGTATTAACATGTACATATACAGTTTACACACACATACTGTACATTAAACAGTGATGTCTCCTTTTCAGTTCTTGAAGTTGTGACTTCCTGTAGATGTGCACTTTGCCTTAACTTTGCTCAGACATGATAAGTCGAGCGTTGGGGCCAGAGTTTGGTGGCAGCATCGGCATCATGTTCTTCCTAGCCAACGTGTGTGGCAGCGCTCTGTATGTGCTGGGTCTGGTTGAAGCCATTGTTGCCACCTTTGGAGTGCCAGAAGGTGAGTTCAAGCTGGGGAATGATTGTTGATGGTTTAGAAAGATGATTTATACACAGTGGATTTAGCTTACAACATATTACACGCATTGCAATACATATTAAATACAACATGTTCCATCCATCCATTGACTATATGTACCTGCTGTATTTTCAAAATATTAACAGGGTTTAGAAGTGATATTGAGAAGATCTGAGTTGTTGAAAGAGTAAAACTGTTTGTTTTAGATGTATTATATATTTATTACATTGTTGTTTTATTCCTAAAAAAGGTTCTTTCTTTTAAAAGGTGCTGCAAGCGATTCTGGGCAAAAATTGTTCGTTGTTGAGTTCCATTTCCAGGTCGAGAAATACTAGCACTTTTTAAACAGAGATTGTGCAATGACCACCGCAATGCATATCTGTCTTCATGCCACCTTTGTTTTTTACACTGAACAAAAGGCTGGCAGCATAATGCCGCCACAGTGTGATTTTAAAAAAAGCATGTCTGCATTCTGCTTCTGTGCCGCAACGTTATACTCTTAAATACATCCTGTCAAACCTTAACCAGCAGTACCTTTCTCCTCCTCACCTCCTGCCTCACCACCTTTTACAATCTCCAGATGGAACTATGGCCACTTCTCCCTACCAGATCCTGCCATCGGGCTACTGGTGGTCTCTGCTCTACGCCACAGCCATCGCCCTGCTGTGCCTGCTGGTGTGCCTGGTGGGGGCCCACATTTATGCCAAGGCCACCTTTCTCATTTTCGTGGTGGTCATGGTTGTCCTGGGCACCATCTTCGTCAGCTTCTTTGCTGTAGGCCCTCGTACCATTCTCCTGCCCCCTACTGGAAACCCAGCAGCCAATGGAACCGGCCCTGTGCTTCCCACAACAGCTAACTTCACTGGCTTCAAGTTGGAGACGCTCCTCGGGAACCTGTGGGGTAAGGTGGATGAGGCTGGGAGAAGAATAGTTCTCATATGATGTGTTAAAACCAAGCTTGCTAGGAGATCCTCATTTCATCTGTGATGTGTTCTTTAGTTTTCTTTTTGCCAGGTGACAACCATCCGATTCAATCTTGGATATTTAAGAAAGGTCTTTCAATGAGTAATCGGTTAGGTAGTGTTCATAATCTCATAGATTTAAACTATGTTAATTAACAATATAGAAGAGGAGAGAAGAGGGATGTGAACCGCCTGAAAGTGTTCCGTGGTTCGGTTGTACTTCTGGGTTGAATCAGTTGTTCTACATAGATTTCCTGAAAATTCGAGAGAAGGAGTGGAAACACTGCGACTTACCATTAGTTCATAATTTAAATTATCTAATACATTGTTCAGTTATCTAATTTACATGGATTTTGTGGCAATTATGTCAGTAATGCTAGCAGTTTGAAAATGCTGGAAAAACATTGTGTGTTTTAATGAACTGATTGATTGTTAACAAGCCTCATGCTCAATAAAGGAAATTCCTTTTTGTCACTCTCGTTAGTTAAAAATGTTTCCGACACTTTAGGTGAGAAATAGGCAGTGTAATAACTAGGGGTGTCACGATTCTCCATATCCTCGATTCAATTACATTTTCGATTCTAAGGTCATGGTTCGATTTGATTCTCGATTTTTTCATAAAATTTTTTTTAAGCACAGGTTGCTATGCCATTTTTAGACTAGACTTTTATGCAATATAATATCTGACCTTTGTTTGCAATGCACCACACAAACATTTATTAACAACATAATGTAACAATAACTTCTATCTTCAGTCAATTGGAAACTTAAACAAAATGCCAAACGATGGCATGGTGTTACACCATTCCTGTTCGGCTCCTGGACCGTGGTCGGGAAGCACAGGGGAGATGATTTCCTCCAGGGCCGAAGGTTGTGTTTACCTTCGGGGTGAACTCCCTTTCACGTGTTAAGATGGTCCGGAAATAATACCAGGGAGCTTTGCTTATCTATCCGTTGCCTTTATTCACAGCCAAACTGCAAACTATATTGTACACTTTATTGCTGTCGCTATTATTGCTACTTGTTTCGCTTCTCCTTCCTCTCCCATTCATTTACTGTCCGCACGTACGCATGCTCCCTCACTCTCGCTCGCCCACTCACACCTTACACACCTTACGCACACACACCTCATGCACCGCCCTGTTCCTGAAGGGGTTTACGCCACTCTTACAACAATGGCAGCTGCAGATGCAGGAGACCCATGGACAGAACTTAAACCCCCTCCTCTTTCACTGAAGTCGCCGGCGTGGAAGTATTTTGCGTTGTCGACAAAAAAGCCACAGTTTGCGAGCTCTGCAGAAACTAGATGGCAGGTTATTTTGTTGAAGTTTCCAGTTGACTGAAGATATAAGTTATTGTTACATTATGTTGTTAATAAATGTTTTAAACTTGACAATGTAGTGTGGTACATTGCAAACAAAGGTCAGATATTATATTGCATAAAAGTCTAGTCTAAAAATGGCGTAGTAACCTGTGCTTTAAAAAAAATAAATGTAAAAATCGAGAATCGAATCGAACCATGACCTTAGAATCGAAAATGTAATCGAATCGAGGATTTGGAGAATCATGACACCCCTAGTATTTACCAAATTGTCTATTCCTTTTATGAAAGATGGAGCATTTCACACTATGCTACTAAATCCCAACTTAATCTATGTAAATGCCTTCATCAACCTGTAGAACTTGCTACTGCAGCGCTAAGGACACAATCCCTCACTGGCTTTCCACCCAGTAACACAACTGAAATCAGCATTGCAGAGCCTCTTTAGTGGTAGCGTGTACTTTTTGCTGTCATCACTGTTTTGTTCCTGTTTCTGACCATACCTGAACATTTCCTACACTTTTGGCAGAGAGTAGATGTTTGTATTGATCTCTAATTAGGTGCACATGCTCTCCGGTTAGGGGAAACTAACCAAACACCCCAGCTCTGTGTGCAGGGATTATATCCAAGCATATGATTACTGAGCTAATTGCTGTAACTCGGGCATGCACTCAGGCACACACGTGAGAACTATTACACTTTAAAGCTTTCAATAATCCCAAAATCTGACCAAATGGAGCACAAACGCACACAGAGACATATCAAATTATAATTTTACATGGGAATAAGAGAGGGTAAATGATTTTGAAAACTCCATGGATGGTTTCTCACTGTGTCTAACAACCTAAGTGATTTTGTTGCAATTGTTAATATTTGCTTTTTGATCATTTTCTTTGTTTACCTTTATGAATCAATAAAAAACAGTACTTTTGTTGTTCTTATTGGAAGCCTCCTCAGGTAAAATTGTTTTAATTATTGTTATTATTGTTATTAACATGCTCAATGATTTTAAAAGTATAAGTGTATATTACTATACCCATACAAAGATTTTGAAAAAATAAATCTGACCTCCTGTGATGAA
The DNA here is from genome assembly GCA_903131615.1 of Diplodus sargus. NCBI lineage: Eukaryota > Metazoa > Chordata > Actinopteri > Spariformes > Sparidae > Diplodus > Diplodus sargus. Next base: position 832,357 of record CAEMYA010000199.1, read on the forward strand.
GTAGATGACACTCTGTAAAAAGCAGGAAATGTGTGTCGAGAATGTTTTTTTCAAATGCCATAAAAGAAGATGAAGTTTGGCTCAGAGCAGGTAAAGTTGAGTGTCGGCCAACAAACCAAATTGAACTTTCCGTTAGAAGACAGATGATGCTGATAAAAGCACAGCGACAATAACTTATCTGTTATCTCTTCCCACAGCCGACTACACTCTGGATTACACAACGGGATATATGATGACATTTGCCACTGTTTTCGCTGTCATGTTTAATGGCTGCACCGGCATCATGGCTGGTTCTAACATGTCAGGTGAGTGAGGGCAGGTTGTGTGTGGATGTGTTTGTTTGTTTCTGTGACTTTATATATACTGATATGATCTGTGACCGACGTGAAAACACATGTAAAACTGCTCTATTTTTATCAGGGGAACTTAAGAATCCTAGTTACTCCATCCCACGCGGCACCATCACAGCTGTCATCTTCACCTTCATCATCTACAATCTGCTTTGCGTACTGGTGGCCTGCTCCTGTGACAGGTCAGTAACACACACACACACACACACACACACACACACACACACACACACACACACACACACACACACACACACACACACACACACACACAGCCCTGACAAACCCCTGACTGATCAAAAATGGGTAAAGAGGTGAAGTTAGGGTAGATCTGAAGCAAACCCAAAGTTAGTTAGTGAGACATGGCCACTGAACTGGAAGCTACCAAGCCAGCTAAAACTTACAATCTATCTGTGCTCACACATAAAGATTAGCCAATTTCGCCTCACGTAACTCATGTAAGTTAGACCTCAGGTTTATTTTCCACAAAACTCCAGGTAACCTTATACATTAACTGCAAGATAGTAAGGAACTTCTGGCACAGAGAATGTGTGACTGTGTTTGATCAGAGCAAAGTTAACGCTCAGCAGTTGCTTCTTTCTTTCAGTTATCTTTCAGTGTCTTTTCTTTTCCTATCTTCTCTCTGTACACTTGTGAAGTAAAGTAGCCTCACAATTTCTCTCCATTCAGCAGTCAAGTAAAAGGTTTATACTACATTATAGTGGATATCGGTGCCTCCATGGCTGGGATATGGCAATCGAGAGTGAAAATAAATCCAGTTTTTAATCCCAAAAGTTTAAAGAACTCTGTACTCTCCCTGACTCCTGGTGTTTTCCTTTAGAAGCTCCAGGCACCGGCTGTCTCCTCCAGAGCTCTCTGGCTGCAGCTGCTATCTGCTGGTTAACACTCGTTACAGAGTCGCTCGTTAATCCAAGACACCAGCCTCTGTCTCTCCGCACCAGCCTTTTTTAGTCCAATTAACCCTCCAGAAGGTCATATTATGTGTCAGATATCTGAATTGAAATCCTCCAAAAGGCATCATCACCACAAGTATGGCTGAGTGACTGCAATTATCAGAGATGAAGCTGAGCAGACAGCTCAGGGCTACCTGTCACTCATCCCCCCGATAATGCGTTTAATTTTGCACCTTAAAATTTATTTAAACAAGTGAGCTATATAAAAATGTAGCCGTCATGCAGTTGTCATGAGGGGATACATTTGGTAAATGGACAAAACAGTTTCTGCACCATGCTGTAAACATGTTTATTTCTGCTGTAAAGTCACCTTTGGCGCCAGCCTCCAGTGACCATTGGAGGACCTGCCGTCTTTGGTACTTTGGGCATTGTCAGGGCAGTCAGTGAGTGTTGGTGGCTCTAGTTGCTGCGGTTTGACCTGCACAATTGGTACTGAACATCCCTTGTTGGTCGCCTTTTGTCTGATTCAGCATGTGAGGAATCACTCACTCAACTGTTCAGAAAGTGGATCAGTGCACGAAAAGAGAAACGCAAAAACAAAGGGAAAGCCAATCGCTGTAGTGTCTTTGCCTCTTCACCAGTGCCATTTGCAACTTTTTATCAAAAATATATTCTTGATAAGAGGCAGCGATATAAGTGAGAGTGGTGTAAAAAGAATACTGCTAAATCGTAACAACGGATTGTATATCTGCAGAGAATTACACGTGAACTTACAAGAACGTTGGCTTCCAACTTGGCGACCAACAGTAGGACTTTGATGCAGCTACTCCTTTTATGTCAGTGTCAGCCTTAAGGCATTATTCAAATGCCTCCCCTAAGGCCTTAACCTTTGAACCCTCACTGGCTGTATTGATGTCATCTGTTAAGTGTTTGAGTGAAGAGAAGCTGCAGGAGGCTAACATGATTTGAATAGGAATGGGACACTGCAACATTTCAATTTGACTTGTGGGTTTGTGTCACAGGGGAAAAGGTCCATAACACCGTAATATTTTAGTGTAAAGACTTGGGTTAAGGTCAGGGTAAGTCTTCAGAAAATTAATGTAGAGCTCAATCCAAATGTCCACACTCAGACTCAGACTTGTATAGTTGCAAATAAAACAACTCTTAACAAACTTAAGTATCTGAAAAGCATTACTTTATGCTTTTTGGTTTTCATCTTCCCATTTTCATTTGATTGTCTTGGGTTCATAGTATTTCAGTATAAAAAACATTCAGTCAAGTCATTTACATCTACAAGCAAGCAAAAAGCAGTGAAACAAGCCATAATTGAACATTAATTCACACAGACCCAACAAGGTAATTAAACCTCTGGGTTGATAAGAGTACAAGTGTGGTGCTGTAGTAATAGATATAGCAGATGAAATCCAATACTCAGCGGCTATCAGATAATGCAGACAGGGTTCATTTTCTGCTTCACCAAACAGAGCTGGAGCGTCAAGGAGGCCAATTTCAAAACCATCTATTCCGAGTGAATGTTATCCAACACCAGGTGTCAGATAATCAATTTGAACAACTGCAGTGTGCTTGAAAGAAAGTGGGCAAAATAATGGAAACACAGTACTTGGTGACTTTGTGCAAGAATGACCAACGTGACTCCATTTAAGCCCATTTAGTTTTTAGTGTATAATGCACTCCTATTGCAAATACTAGTACTAGTGGATCACTGAAAACTGGCTGGATCAGTCTATATTCATCAGTGTTTCACGCTTGCAATTATTATTCATAAAGCTAAATTTCCATTACTTCCTGAGTTACTGATAAAGAGCTCTCTGACTGGCTGAGATTCATGCACATTGTAACACTACATCAGGTGAACAAGTATACAGAGCAGGGAATTTGAGAAAAGGCAACCAAGTAGGAGGTTATATTTTAGTGGTTACACAAATAATTTGTCGAAGCACTGAATAGGTAATTGTTTCCCAACAAAATATCCGTTCAGAGGATGCTAAATGTAAAGTTCTTCAACGAGTCTTGGCAAAAAAAACATGTCAGATCATATCAAGATGTCCATAGAAACAGTGTAATCCACAAGCCTGTTTAACACTTAAGATACCAGTGTGGTGAAATATGTAATGAAGTGTTAGCATGCAGCTAACAATCTCTCATGGACACACATGGGTATTTCTGGTGTCTGTGTCCGCTCTTCACTCCACTCTTAAAGTTAGAACGGAAAGTCTTAACCTTGATGTTGCACTAGGTGTTTACTTCTTTTTCTTTTTTTCGTTGTTGTCCCTCTCCCTCTCTCAGTCTGTCTCTCTACGTGCTGAGTGCCAGAGTTCAGTATTGATGTAGCTCTAAAGCCAGTGTTGCCAAGGTGCTAAACTGACATGACAGGGCTATAAAAGAGCATTGGAGATCAATATGGCCATCATTTACCCTGCTGCACCATCCTCTCTGTGTCCGCCTACCCTGCACACTCACGGATAAGAGACAGTATCTTAACACACTTGCTCCACCTCTGCAGTACTCTAACCCTTTCTGCATAGAATCACACATATTACTTGTACTTTTGGTTAGTATATGCTTAAATAAATGTTCACCTATTGTAGATATTTAATATAGCTTCCCTTGCAAAAAATATCAGATTTATAGTTATTTGGTCAATAATGGGCAGAGGGAGGGACCAAGTCAGCACTGAGCCCCTGCTCACATGACCCAACAAAGAGGCCACAAAGATCCCTCACATGACGTGTGTGTGTGTGTGTGTGTGTGTGTGTGTGTGTGTGTGTGTGTGTGTGTGTGTGTGTGTGTGTGTGTGTGTGTGTGTGTGTGTGTGTGAGAGAGCGATGGGGGCTTTGCTCATGCTTGGAATTAATGGATGCAGTGAAATCTGGTCACTCAGGCTAACATGAACATGTGAACACATACAGCAGCGGTCCCCAACTAGTAGGCCAAGTATTTCTACCTCAGAAATTAGGCCAGTGTCTTACTATTGCAGGGTAGCTCAACTAATTTGAAAAAATAGAAAAATAGAAAATATGTTCATAAAAACGTAACACCTGATCACTATGTGTTGCAGTTAAGAAAACTGTGAAAACTAGTGATCAAGCAGAGCTGTTGACAGCTGAACAATAGATAGCTAAAATTAACAGATACAAAAGTTGCTAAATGTCAAGGAATAATGGTTAAAAAAGTGAGCTGATCATATTCACCTGTTGAACGACTACATTTATGGCTGAAATAGATGGCTAAAAGAACACATGGTTTGAATAGTTAGCTGTAAGTAATAGAGAAATTGTTCAGATAGTGAAATAGATGGATAAACAGTGGAAATGGTTAGCTAAAGTAGGCTACTGAATAAGAAGGCTAGTTTAAATAGCTTAATAGTTAGTTATATGTAGAAATATAAAAAAGTCACAAGTAATGGATTCATGGATTATTGGTTGAAATTGCGAGTTAAAAGTATTAAACTGTTGCGGAGGTTAGCTAAAAGTCATGGATAAATGTTAGAAAGCCTCCAGCTGCTACCCATCCAAGGTGGTAGTTGAACAAATGCAGACTTGACCAAACCATACTCTCGTTTAATTAAAAGTTAGATAATGTCCAGTTTAAAATCAACTCAAATGAACACATAGGCCCATGTAGGTTTACATGACGGGTGTGGGTGTACTCCAGGTCACCTGACAGTGCTGTGGGTGTACAGGGTTCAGACAGTATATACAGTATGTAGTGTGTGCGTGTGTGTTTTGTTTTATGTTTGGCAGCAGTCAGTTTCCCCACCAATAGAATGAAACAGGAGCAGGTTAGTGGACTTTGCTCTCTAGTGGTCACACAAGACAATTGATTGACACCGTGTTGCTGGGTGTGAACTGTGGCTAGATCTAGACACATGACACACTTGTGTAGACTGCATGCCCAGGCCTGTGCTGTTCCAATTGGATGAAGATCTCCTTCAACTTTATCAGTGGAGATTTGTTTTGTTCCACATCTTTATTACTGGAAGAGGCAACAACATACCACACGGTGTGCATACGTGTATGTGTGTGTGTGAGAGAGACAGAGAGAGCTTATGCAACACTGCATTATGTGGAAATCGGGTCATATGACTTGGTGACTGTAGACAGGACATTTTAAAGATTGATATAAATGGACAGATTAGTATAAAGCAAGAGAGGTATGTGGTCGAAAGTGAATCACCAAGTTCCTCTGAGCTTGCAGCTGCTAATTACGAAACACAGAAGAGTGAAACATGTGATGTGAAATCCTGTTTTATTGTCACAATCTGCCTTATCTTCAGTTAGCTTGGAGTCATTGAGGCTTACCAGAATCCAACTGATACGAGCGCTATCTCGCTGGAGAAAATGCATGATAATTTCTCAGAGGGAGAATTGTCTCTTACAGGGTATTTCCTAATTACGTACTTGTTTCTGTTCATCCTCATGTAGGCCAGATGTCTGACTTTGTGACCTTGGAAGAAAGGATAGTCACTTAAACTTTAACCAATTACTTTAATGTGGTAGATTCTCCTCTTGCTTATAGGAAATTATGCAGAATTTCCCATGTTGCGTAAATGAATCTCACCATTTAATAAAAGCTCGATGGCTGGAATTTACTGCTTTCACTTCCCCAGATTAACGCAATGGGCTGGTTGTGGAGAGAGCTAAAAGTCACCATACTTAAGTCATAAGTATGCCCCTACTGACTGGCCAGCAGCCACTATCCGGAGATGACAAGTGGGCCAGTAGTGACAGTGACAGGTCCCACCGGTGAACCATTTATCTAAATATCCAGCTTTCATTTTGGATGTAGGAGCTTGTAAACCGTGTGCTGCAGGATATTTCATCTTCTGCTTCCCGAAAAACATTTTCATTCACCGGCGTTTCTGCTACATTAAGTCGGCTCACTCCTCGAAAACATATTACCAACAATACCAAAAGTGCATCATAAAACTTTATTGATTTTTCTGTAAGGAAATTAAAGGAAGGCTAATATTTATCATAGCACAGGAATAAGTAACATCCATTCACTAAGTGCAAATTGTTTGAGAAATGAGGAAGATTTTGCTCATACATTATAAGTACAAGAGCACATACAAATTCAAAGAAAAGCATTTTGAGGAAATCACTCAGAGATATCTGTATACAAACAGAATCACTATGTGTTGACCGATTTTTAAAAACATAGGTGATCAGCATGAAGAGAAACTAAAACCACAAGGGCGAAGAATCGTTGAACATTTGTCGCATGCCAAAACCAAATAACACACACAGACACACAGGCAGTGGTCAGGCAGGTGGGCGGTAGGTTTCTTGTCATTAAAGCACACACGCAGACATACTAAGCAAATTATCATGGATTAAAATATGACTGCTTCAGTTAAAGTCATTTGTCATGTTATGGCGCCACCATACTACATATCAGGGAAACCGTCAACTGAGACTTGAGGGTGACTGTGATGATGGCAGTATCTCATTATTGGCTGTCAATGTGGAACTGGGTTTCTAACCTTTAACTGTAACAACCCTTATGTAGCGTTTATATTGTTCACAACACACTACAAAGTAGTTGTAAAAAGATATTTCACGTGTTTATTGGTATGCAGGGTTGTGTCTGACTTTTCCCTGACAAGGGTGGCCCATGTAGGGGACTGGCTTTTGCACCATCATGCAAGCAGATAGCACACACGCACACACACACACACACACACACACACACACACACACACACACCTCCCAACAGCATAAATTCATAATTTCTCATAACGTCTTTAAACCTGCAGTAGACAAGTTTTCTTCCTCCACAAATCATTACGAAGTATGTGTGGATTGCACAGTGTAATGGCTGTAGATCAGGGGGTGGTCACCACTTTCTTCCAGAGCGCTATGGGCAATTGAGTTGAAACGTTAAGTACATAGTACTGAATTATGTTAAGTTAGTTCTTAGTACCAAATGTTAGGGCTTGGTATTGTTAAGAACCTCACGATTCGATTTAAAATCAAATCAAATCAACTGTATTTGTATAGCCCAAAATCACAATCACATTGCCTCAGTGGGCTATACAACCTGTACAGTGAACAACATCCTCTGTCCTTAGACCCTCGATTCGAGTGAGGGAAAACTTCTCATGTTGATGGAAAAAAAAACCTTTTAACAGGGTAAAAAAAAAACATTGGAAGAAACCTCAGGAAGAGCCACAGAGGAGCGATCCCTCTTCCAGGACGAACAAACATGCAATAGATGTCGCGTGTACAGAAAAGAGCAACAAATCACAGTTACATTAACAGAAAGTCTGATACAAGTTATATGTGGAGTGAGTGGATCCAGGAGACGACTGAGCTGGATGAGGCATCACCAAGTGGTGCCCGAGCCAGACGACCTCCTGTCCACCATGGTGACCTGGAAGAGGGCACGCCATACAAGATTAGTGATAGACGGAGAGAGGCATCAAAATTTACAGAGATATAGATATGAGGAGATAGTGAAACAGAGGGGAGCAATGATCCAGCAGAGCCCAGGATGTGAAGATCTAGATCCATCAGTATTTCAAGGCAGCAGCAGTCCGGAAACAGTAGATGGTCCCAGGGGGCCGTGGTCCATCAGAAGGGAGCCAACGTAATGCCCGAGTTGGAATATATGGTGTAATGAGATCTGACATTTTCGATTCTTTAGGTCGCAATTCGATTCAATATCGAGTAGATTCAATATTGATTTAAATGCTTCGATATCGATTCAGTAATAAGTAGTAATTAACAAATAATTCAGTGGACTACCTGTTGACAATTTTTACATTCAAAAAAGTAATCTTAAATTATAAATCTTTTCTCTTAAGTTGTAGTTCGAATTGAAATGTAAACAAATGCACACAATGTGTTTAGATATAAAATAGTGCAACCATAGTTAAGCTGAGGAAGTGACATTGTTTCTGGGACTGCCTGGTACATTTTTGTCTGGCATAAACAGAGACATAACCACGGTCCCTCCGCCCTCCGACTAGACGCGAGGGGGTAAAACGTTTACTCAGAACCCCCCTCTCTCCCCAGAGGAGAGTGCTACCCACGGGCACACGGTGCAGCAGCCACGGTGAGACCGGCTGCGCTGGGAGTTTACAGTCTCCGAAAGAGCAGTGCGTCAGACATCGGCTATCTGCCTCCACAGCTCCGACGGTGTTTCCCCGCCGCATCACCCTCCGACCCTCAAGTGAGGTCGCGGGCGAGGCGCTTCCAGCTGCTGGAGGCGGGGACCGAGAGGCGTCCAGCGAGGGACAGCGGGTGGTCGGGGCCGCTGCTTACCTGAATCCATTCAGAGGATTTCCTGAGTCAATATTGAATTAGGAAAAAATATATTGCAGTGCATTGATGAATCAATATTTTTACCCATTCTACCAAATGCTGAACAGCACTGAATGAAGAAAAGATCAGGCGAATATTAACTATTCATGAACAAACGTGGCATTATACTTCATGTAAAGAACACATTCACTTATTTTCTGTCTTAGATATAGTTGTAACTAACCTATGAGAATGAATTACTGTTTGATATTTATGAATGACAACATGAAAAGCGATGCCTGCCCATGCAAGTTAGCCCATTGGTAACAGTTAAGACGCTCACCTCTCTTTGCAAATCAATCAAAGTGATGTTGAAATGTGCAGCACAGAGGACCGGTGTTAACCAGCTAGTTGTAAACTGTAACGTGACCTGTTGAAGTTCAATCATGTCTCTGTCTTGACATCCGCTATTGTAACTTGTCCCTTGAGATGAGTGTGCAAGAGTCAGTAGAAGCGTTCGCCTTGAGATACAATAATGTGCTGCCTCTAATTGACATTTTAGAGACTTCAGTTGTATTTTTTGACGTCTTTGTGGACCAGACTTTGCCCGTGTGTGTTATAAATTAATGACGCCATCAACGTCTGAACTGGTTTTCTATAAACCCCACTATGCAATTTTGTCTGCCATTTGGCACACAGTCACCCAGGGAAAGGAAGGTTAACTGGCGATCCATTTCTATTAAAGGCTAAATTATTGAATAAACTTGCGCTTAGAGGGGAAAACTGTCTGTTGCCACTTTAAGTACCATCATTACAGTGTCTTATAGTTTCCTACATTACTGTTTGAATTTTCTTTTTTTATACATAACATTAAAATCATATAGCTGTTGCTTTAGTCAAAAGTGACCCTACAAGAAGTACACTTAAAAGATTTAAAGGATAAATAGTCCTGGAAGAAATCATGACAAAACAGAAGGAGAAAAACAATTTCTATACTGAATGTGAAAACACATTCAAAAATGCTTTGCAGGCAACTGTTTCTAACGAAGCCTCCACTTCTCACTGGGCAGAGGGCAAAACCCCAGGCCCAATGGACATGACCCAACCGCTTTTCCACAACCTCCTATCAAGCACTCAGACTAGTCTATAAACAGATGATGAATGACTGTCAACAGTCAAACATAGCTGTAATCATTTTTAGATATAGATGATTGACACATGATCACAAACTTACAATGTGTTTTTGTTGTTTTGTGTCTACAGTGTTCAAAGTATTTCATTTTTGTATGTATGTTCAAGTCATTCACAGTGCACAGTGCAAGTGTCATGCTTACACAGGCAGGTTCACACCATTCTGATTTATGATTTGAGAGGCTGCTTTCAGTTATTTTAACCATTTCCATGAACACGGTGATGTCAGGGTAACAAATATCGTGCCAGTTTTAATCAGCAAACTGAAAGCTGCAGTCATAAACTGCAAAAGAAATGAGTCAGGAGTTTTAAATTAATCAAAGAAGTTTATCAGCTGATCCTCGTGGGCAAATGCGCATGTTAATGTTTAGATGCCTGTATCATTTCTGCTGCTAGAGGATCACTTCAGGTAATGTCATTAATATTTTCCTCATTAAGGTATTTCACTTTCTCATCCCACCGTTATTGATCAGTATGATCTATCCCGCCTGATCCACAGACTGAGATCCACACACACACACACACACAGAGGGACGTGTAGCAGCACTCCTCCTCCTCCTCAGTTTATCAGTTTATTTTTTTCATATGCAGTCAAACAGAGTTGTTGATGGGACCGATGACTGTGAAATGGCCAGGCAGAGGGTCCAGCAACTAAGGATCACATCCCTTCCCCTAAATGAAGACGAGTGTCACTGGTTAATATGTGTGAGACCCCGGTGCACCTGGCTCTTAAAGGGAATGGGAGACGACACTCGGATTGGTTTGATTTATGTTCTGCCCAAAAAACACCTATGACTAATTCACAGTCTAGATACCACCTCTTTGTGCCTCACTTTTATACTTCACTAGATGTAATAAGCATAATTGAACATAATTATGACTATGAAATAATAATTATGCTTATTATTTCATAGTCATGAAAATTATTAATTCATGCAGCTTCACAGAAGGTGTTGTTAAGAAATGGAAATAAGAGGGCTACAAATTAAATTAAAATGCCCTAAACAAAATGCCCATGTTTGGCATGGCACAAGAATTCAAGTGACATTGATTTACCAATTGTATTCATTATTAGTGCATCACATATTGCACATTTTTTGAAAATCCGCCAAAATTATCTTTATTTAAACATAAAAAATGTATTGTATCTGCTCACAGCTTGATCATAGTGTGTTTGAAACGATTTTTTTAACTGTCTATACTGTTTGTAAATTCTTCATTAAATGGTTGCAATGGATTTGAAGATTAAAAGGCAGCAATCATGTGACAGAATGTGTTTCATCAGATACTAATGCTGTTTGGTGACATTCATCACAACTGGTTCTATATGTGCTTAAGAATTTAAAAGCGGGTTTCCGCTGATCAAGGAAAATTCAATGCTTGTTGCAGGTGCTTGTCTTGTCCAAGGGGTGGCAGTCATGCTCTCTTACCAACCAGCTATGCTCCCTTAAACACAGACGACTTCGAGTGACAAACTAACCTTTACATAAGTTCTTCTAAATTGCTACCTTCTGCAAATTGTAGTTCTGCATCATAGCTTTAAAAGGCAAAGTAGTTAAGATCATATTTAAAAGAGAATGTCAGGAAAACGAAAGAGCGGCCATTGAAAATAATTTCCGAGGCACGATATGTGCATCTTTATAACTGCCTACCTCTGTGTGTGTGTGTGTGTGTGTGTGTGTGTGTGTGTGTGTGTGTGTGTGTGTGTGTGTGTGTGTGTGTGTGTGTGTGTGTGTGTGTCTCTACACTCTGATGCTGTTAGTTCGGTACACTGGAGGGATGTCAGTGAGTGCTCATTATAACGAGGTATGAGGTTGTTTAACCCCGGGCCGAAAGCATCAGCCAGTTCAGACTTAGTTTTAACATGACCTGTTAAATGACATACCTCAACATCTATTACTCCTCCATTATACCCTGTATGTGGCTTGTCTCACTGCTCATAGTGTTCCTTGAGAATCATTGGCTGATGGCTTTGTTGGGTGTTTTTTTTTTTTTTTTTT
>CAEMYA010000199.1:844094-878695 GCA_903131615.1 Diplodus sargus
TATGAGTCACAGAATTCCCCATCATTTCAGAAATACAAATACACTCTTCATGTTTTCAGAGTCATCCCAGCTACATAATTCAACCTCTATTTGGATTTTACACCCACTTCACAGCGGGATTCCTGTGACTGTGTGATTGACTATGCAGATTCACTGACACTACTGAGTGTGTGTTTTTTGTTTTTAACAGCCGTACGAGCGCATTTTCTGCTTCACAGCTATTAACGCTGCAAAGAAAATGAAGCTCATTTGGATGTGAAAGCCGTGCGACTGGTTTCCAGGTCACTGTTAATAGAGCGACCCCATATTTTGTCTGTTTTTGAGATTATCACTGATGATATGCCACTATGGCGAGAGGGCCCGCTGATGATGGCGATGAAGGCCGAGGGGATGTGAGATAGAGGGGGAATCTATTAACCTCATGTGACCAGCTAGCCAACCATGACAGATTGCCCTGTCCCTACTTTATCAAGCTCTTTTGATTGTGTGTGTGTGTGTGTGTGTGGACTTGGAACTTAAATCTTAACAGTGTTAGCGTGAGGACTCATTCTATTGCTCTATAGTTTTTTGTTCTTTAATTACTGGTTTCATGCCTGAATATTAGCTAGCTTGTTTCGTGTGTGCGGGGGAGTTTTGTCTTGGCTTGATTGACTGCATTTTGTGTGTGTGGTAGAGAGCGAGAGCGAGAGCGGGTGCTCATACCATGCACATATGTGCTTCCACAGCACTGTGCGTCTGTGACCCGTGGGCTAATCCGCCTCGCGCTATAGAAAGCTTTTGTATTAATAACGGACTTGATAATTATATTAATTTGAATCTGCTGGGCCTCCTTTTGTTGTGCTATCTCTGACATGCAGCCTCGTCAATATGTGTGCAATCCACACCCCCCGAAGTGCCTCTGTCTCTCATCTCACTTCTGCTCACCCCCTTCACGCACACACTGCATCTAATTCCTCTCACTTTTCCAGAAAATCCCCCGTTTTTCATCACAGCACTTTTCTTTCGTCTCTCCATTCTCCCCAAAAAAATATTCTATATATTTCTGCCGTGTCTCTTGTCACCCACACTCTATTTTAGTTCCTGTTTTCTTTTTCTATATTTTGTACTTTTCCCCACCCCACTCTAGTTGCCTTTCAATCACAGACTTTTATTCACTTTTTACTCTTTTAACATCTTCTATACTGCTTTAGTCCCCTCTGTCTGCTGCTAACCCTAACCCTGACTCTGAAGTTTTTTGAATGATTCAACAACCTTTACCTCTTTTCCAATCTGAAAAGGGATTAAAGATTCTTGGCCATGGGTTTATAGTTTATAGACGCGATTGTTAATGGTGCAAATCACCATCGTCATCAAGATATGATATTGATTCTTTGGACAAAGATGCAATGTTTGCTGATATCATAAAGTTGGTACGATTTCGATTTTATTTAATTCCGGGGCCTGCAATCGTCATGAGTCGATTTCATCTGCCAGTTTATCACAATCAGTCGGAAGAGGCAGCCACAACGTTATTTTCTGCTTTCAGCCAAAAAAGAAATAAACAGCACAAAAACAAATAGTGCATAATTTTAACCAGTTAGATGCAGTAAAGTTTACTTTCCATTGGCTCCACTAACATGCATAAAACATGGCTGAACAAAGAGAACATTTAACAGAAGGTAAAAATAAAGCTCAACAAGTGTCTAGGAGACATTATTAGTCACCTTTAGTCCCCATTATTAACTTAAGCATATGGAACTTTACATTGCATAAATTAGCCTAGCAGCTAGCAGATTTTTTCTCCGCTCATTGCTTAATGAGTTACATGTATTATTTATACACTCTGCTGGTTTAAGTCACTGCATTTCCTGATGGAACAGCACAGATGAATTTCAGCCTGCGTGTACGTTTTTTCAGCCTAAGGTTGCTGAAACAGAGCAGCTAATTTTGCCTTTGTGGACTGCTTAGTCAAACACAGCGAAAGACATGTGCAAACAATCTCCAGACACCAAAAGCATATTGATGTCTTCTGGCAAATTTGTTACAGAAGTATGCTCTGCTTAAGTGCACAATCCACTAAAGCACATTGAGCTTTATTATTGAATGTTGTACTAGTATCTTTATAGAGGGGACCTGTGTGGTGCCAGTCGAGGCCGATGCCCCCCGTCTGGTTAAATGAATAGTGTGATATTTTGGGAAATACACTTGTTTGCTTTCTGCCGAGTGTTAAATGAGAAAATCCATCATTTCACTCTCATGTCTGTATGCTATGTGTAAACAAACAAGCTGGGGTTTTATGATGAGATATATGCAGGAGTTATATCATGTGAGTGAGTTCCTGGACACTCCTCACTTATTTGCTTTCACTCAGCAAATACGTGTATTTCCCAAATGTCAAACTCCTCATTTGGTTCAGCCTTGGCCAGGAAAAAGCCAAAGAAAGAGACTCTGGTTTATTAAACCACTGGAGACCACCGTAAGGACAGTCACGCTACTCGTGCCACTTCTTTATTTTGGAGGTGCAAAGGCAGAGAAGCATGAACATGGTTTTTATGTAGTCGATGAACTTTGTGGCTCATTCTTTCTTGCTTTTTTGGCAGAAAAGATTCAGGACCCTTGTGTCTGACCACACACTCTGCAGTCTCTCTCATTCATCACTTCTCATTCTCAGGCTTTCTGCTCCTCCTTGACCAGATTCTGGCCATCGTAAGGCAACAAGTCCAGCATCCCTTCTCCCCTCACCCTCACTCCTTCCTTCTCTCCTCTCCCTCCTTTTTTCGTCTTGGCACTATCACCCCACAGCAGCATTCCTGGCTTCCCTTTCTCTTTTCTACCTCCTCTCCGTGTCTATCACTCATCCATCCATCCACCCGGCCATGTTGCCTCCTTTTGTTACTCACCCCGTATCTCTCCACTGCAGAGATTCCACTCACTTTCGCCGGCTCTCTCTCCTCTGTTTGTTTTTGAGAATGGTGGGGGTAACAATGGTGGCAGTGCAGGCCAAGTCTTTAACAGCATGTCCAGTCGGTATTCAAAGCTGCTGGGATTGAAGGGAGAGTTGCAGGGATGGAGAGCAACAGCAGGAGAGAAGAGAGAAGGAGAGTGACAGCAGTTTTGATGTCAGGCTTTTTTGAAAATGTTAAATGGGCTGGCAGGTTCTTTGTGTAGTCCATGAAAGATATGAGGTACTTTATTATAACTGATGAATACCTCACCTGCTGGGTATAAGAAGCGCTACTTGAACATTTTGATCTGATTCCACACAAGCATTAATGAGCGAAGAGCAGAAGTCTTGATGTCACTTGTGGTCTTCTGTAATCTCTTATTCAGGGTTTCTTTAATCTGTCTTTAGAGTGACATTGAACATATTTCTTGGGTTAACTATCCACAGTCCAACATAAATGACAATTAGTTTTTGCTATTGTAATTTGAACCCTTGATGACTTTCACAGCGTAATGATGATTAAATTAAGATTTAAAGTTCAATTTTAACCTTGGAAATAGCTGTTGACAAAAAGAATCTCACCACAAGGTAAATTTAGTAAACCAATGAGACACTATGCAAGCACTCTAATGCACAACATTAGCTAAATATGCCATTAAACGCTTCCATGTAAAAAATAGAGCTCTGGTATATTCATCAGTCAGTAAGCCTATTTGTTTTAATGCTAACTGTTGATCTCATTTGGATTTTAAAAAACGCTGCGCCCATGAAATAGATGAGTGTCTTTATGCCCGTGTTTGGCATGTCACTGGAGACTTAACCTGTCAGTGGCTTAATTGCTGTGGCTGATCACTTTAAGTGAATAACATTAATCATGTCATTACAATGCGATGTGCTGCTGGGAAACATTGGGTCATGGCATACATGTGAAAGTGGGTGACAGGAGTCATAAAAGGAGTTACAAAAACTGCTTAGCAGTGGCCTGAGGTCATGGTCATAGTCATTGTCGAGATTATGACAACGATCTCCAATCTACACAGATCCCAGTCTGATTGATGTTTGGGATCTGCCCTAACAAGTCCAATCCATCAAGGCCCCACCTTACAACTTCAAGAACTCAAAGGATCTGCTGCCATGTCTGATACACAGTGGGGTCGTCTTGGATCGGACTCGTTCATGGATGTTCCATGCAGAATCTGGGACATTTGGAGGCCAGGTTGACGCCTTGTGCTCCTTATCGTGTTCCCAGACATTCCTCAGCAGTTTTAGATGTGGCAGGGCACAGTGTCACGCTTGGGCAGCCACTGCTATCAGGGAGTGGCTCCAAGGTTTTCCAGGCAGACAATTTGTAATGAAATGATCAACTGAGCTGATTTACCCTAAATATTAGGGGAAAAAAATGCCTGTCAATATTGCTGTCCCGCTTCAGTCTTTCCCGTTACAAGCATCGTGGGTAAATGATGGTGTAATACAAAAGAGTGTCTGGAAATTGGTGCAGAGAATGACTGAATAGAGTGGAAGAAAATTGGATACAGGGAAATTGAGAGCTGCCGTTAAACAAGATGACAATATCTGGAAAATACTGTGATAAACATTTGTGAATATGAGACTGGGCCCAGAAACTCTGCGGAGTACATGTGAAGAGTTGGGAGAGAAGGGAAGGCGGGTAGGAGGAGAGAAAAGGAGGAAGGGTGTAAGTGTGTGTGTGTGTAAGTGTGTGTGTAAGTGTGTGTGTGTGTGTGTGTGTGTGTGTGCGTGCGTTCGTGCATGTGTTCACAGAGGCCTTGTTAGTTATTGATCCCATTTAATAATCCTTAACCACAGTCTGCTCCCCTGAGAGCACTTAACTCTCCCTCTCCCCCTCTCTCTCTCTCTCTGGCTCTTACAGCCCCTCTCTGCCTCCCTTGTACTTTCCGTTTTCTTCTGCTGCTTCTTTATGTGTCTTTATCTTTTCCTCACCCCTTGTGTACCATGGCTACACACCACGAACCTCCAAGGTCAAGGTGAAGTGGGGCTAAATACCGACACTAAATCCTACCAGTAAAAGGTTGTAGTTCTGTGCCGGTGCATATGTTGCCGTGCAGTCGATTCAGTCGTCTCTAAGAGGCCCGAGCTTATTCAAAGCACACCGGGCCAGACACGGACTCTGTAAAGGTAACACAGGTCCTTTGTGAAATGACATCCACATGTTCAGGCTGTCAGTGTTGAGACTTTTTGAAGTGTGCTCTGAAAATGTTGACACTGGCTCTGCTGGAAGACAGAGTTCTGTGTTTTTTCACCACTGGCATGGTGGAAAATTGGACAATTACATTGTCACCTTTTCATGTCACGTGTTTCTTAAATACCTGACACTTTCATTACAAATTTGATTGAACACAAAAAGTGCACTTTTATAAAGAGGACATGGTGTATTTTTCCATTTAAGACACAAGGAAAATAAAAAATCATTCAACAATCATATGAATTATTTCGACCTTAGTAAAGGCCCATAAAGGGCCACTTCACCCATTTTACACAAAAAAATTCAGTTTATTTTACATGAGAAGTACAAGCCTGTGAAAACAGCTAGCTTATTACAACATTTTGAATGTGGAGGAGCTATACAAAGTTTTAAAAAATAATGCTGAGGATGTTTTAGTGATGTTATTAGGGTTATCTCGGTTGGGCTCCAGCCTCCAGTCAATGAATGACTTCATTCAATTGGTACTTGAAATTAATTCCATGCGTAATATAATGACAGACCAACATTAAGTTGTAACTTGTCTAGTTTGTCAAAGATAATTTTGTAGAGCTAGGTATCGCCAGTGATTTCTCAAATAGATTTGATTCCATTCACAATGTCCCAATTTGATTCTCTTTCCCATTTGATTTTACTCATTTCAATTTGATTCAATATTAGTTCAGTTATATACAAATTCTAATTTTGCTTGGATTGGAAAGACATTTTGAGAGAACTACTGTCATGCTGTACGTTTAACAAGGAACCCTTTAAACTGGTGTATTATTAAGATTTGTGGTTAAAATCTGCCAGTGGAGAAATGGATGAGATATAATGATTGTAGCTTTTTTTTTTTTATTACAAATGATGTAATGACAGATGTAGGCCTATAAACAACACAGGAAAATGAGAGAAAGAATCAAGACCTCCTTGTTTTATACAAACTGTGTGGCCATTTGAGTTTGTTTTTCTGAGTTCATCAGTAAGTCCCTGTCCCTATGCAGATGATAGAGGGCAGAAGCAGCGTGCCTGAAAACAATACTGACAGACAAAGCAATGCAAGGCAACATTAGCATTAATTTGGTGTTGCGTTTATAACCACCTGACAAATTGAAATCCGATATTTAACTCCCCTTATACCGTTGCCTCTTAAGCTGAATTTGGGCTTGAATCCAAAGCAATGATCTAAAATGGGTGAAAAGCACCACAGAAGTACAAAACTGGCCAGTAAATTTCAGCTGGTTTGTCACTACGTGTGACCCTTTTTACATTACAAGAAATAATTAATTTCACTATTAATATTGACAGCAGCTCCAGGTGAAATCCACATTTTGGGCCAGCTAAATTAGTTAACATCTGAGTTGTTTGATTACAAGAGCAGAAACATTGACTGTAATTGGCATTAGTCAAATTAACTTAGAAAATAACATCAGCTCTGTATCCACGCATCCCTGTTTGTGAACGTTGGAAGAAGGACAAACAAAAGAAAAATGCACAGATATATAAATGATGTCCTTGTCATGTTGATGGAGAGACTCATAAGAGGGAATAACCTTTGAATTGTAGAGAGAGTCGCAGTATTGACTAACAAGGCCATCAGGTCCATATTGCAGAGACACAAATGGTCACATAATGGTGTATTGAGCGTCGCAGTGGTGTTAGCCATAATTTGGGGCCATCTCAATAACTATGATCCGACTTGAGCCTTTTTTCTCAGGATCATTAAGCTAGATGATCCACAATCGTTGTATTAGTGCTGATGAGGACTGACCTCGCCCTCTGAGAGCTGAGGCGACCATGTTTGTGGTGAGAATTCTTACACCTATGTTATTATACCATACACCGCAACACACACACACTCACTTTTTCCCTCCCATTTAAAAACGTCGAGGATAATTAATCCATAATGTTCAACCGAAGCGCTGGTGAATTATCAGAAGCACAAGCACATGAAATGATGGATTAAAAGATGAATACGCATGAATGCACAAATGAGGGCATGAATAAACGTGATAAACAAATGAGCTGAAGGATGGAGTGGGCCGGGAGGAGCGAGAACAATCGGCCGAACGATCTCTGTGGGCTCCTTTTAGTCCTTTTAGCTTTGTTTCCTCCTCGTCTCTAAACGAGCTCCTTTAATCTGTCACTCGCTCCCTCGCGCTTTTGTTCCCCTCTTTATTTGGATGGCAGAGCTCATTTCAGCTGGATGATCTGATCAATAATTACTATCCAGGCCACACACACACACACACACACACACACACAAACACACAAGCATGCAGAGAGAGTCACATATGAGCAGTATTCCCTTGGCAATGAATACACAGCATTGGAAGAAATGATAAAACACAGAATACATATAGTTGTTCCCTCTATCATGACCCAACACATGAAGAACAACCTCCCTCTCTCTCTTGCTCTCTCTCTCTCTCTCAGACACACATGCATACACACACACATACACACACTCACACTCACACATAAATACACACACCATTTGTCATCACTGTCACTGCTGTTTGCAGCGGCTTTGTTTTTGAGAGCCAGTTTGGAAATGTCAAGCTTTTCAAGATTTATTTAGCTTCTGCTGCACGTCAGAGAAATTAATAATCAGCCTATAATTTTTGACCTACATCATCACTCACCTCTCACACACAACTTTTAATTCCTCATCATGCTTAGCACCTTTTTTATTTATTTGTTTTTTGAGGACAATACTCTTTTTTATGCAACAAAACATACTGAGACTCTGGTCCAAATGTGTTCCTGTGTATGAGACCACGCAACAATTTTTTTTTTTTTGGTGTTGTGAATATGTCAGTGAGTCTGATTAAAGCAATGGTTCATAAACTTTTCACTGCAGCGCCCTTGTCTCACACACACACACACACACACACACACACACACACACACACACACACACACACACACACACACACACACACAGTCATGCCAAATAAATAAAGTAGTTGGCATTTCCTAATTTCCAGGGTGATGTTAACTTCTCCAAGAACCTTTGTTTATTTGATTTGTGTTAATGCAACTTGTGTGTGTGTGTGTGTGTGTGTGTGTGTGTTCGTGCGTGCGCGAGTGCATGTGTGTGCGTGCTCGCTGCCTGCCTCTCGGGCTCCTTGTGAAATAATAGTGTTCTCAGATCTTTGGATGGAGTGAACAATACTTAACAGGGCCATGATAATAAGTATTAAAATCACTGGACCTGAAAGAAAACGTGGCGAGACTCTTAATTACAAGCGAAATAAAGACAGAGAGGGAAATGAACGGAGAGAGGGAGAGAGGGAGCGAGAGAGAGAATGGCCAATGACACGAGTAGAAATGAAATGAGTGGGGGAGAAGTGAGACAGAAAACTATGAAAAAAAAACCCTTGAGTGGTTTTAAAAACATCATGATGAGGGAGATGGAGGCGATGAGGGAGGGGAATAGATGGATTGTGTGGTGGGTGTGTAGTGAAACAAAGAGAGATTGAGATGGATCAAGGGAGAGAAAGAGGGAGAGAGAGAGAGAAACACTTTGCTCTCTAATTCTCCTCTCTCTTGCTGTGTTGTATTGAAAAGAGGTGGGGGGCAGGTCGCAATCACGCAGACCCTGCTGTGGGTTTTTTCTTACTCTCTGATCTCTCTTTCTCCGCGTCTAGTGCAGCATCTCCTGAGCACACACACGTACACGTACCTTCCCGCTGGAGTGAGTCCTTATTCCAAGATCTCATCATTAGGCACGCTGGCAGAGTAATCATCACTTCCTCTTCAATCTTGTTCTTTTTCATTGGACACGTCCCCCCCCCAGAACAAATGAGTTTGAAATGACACACAACCTCCTCAGACCACTTGATTTTGATGTCCTGATATGAATGTAATAGAATTTAGAGTTTATCTGTGTATGGCTCTAAAGGCGATTGTCTCCTCCGCGGTGCTGTGGTATGTGGAAGTAGTAGACGTAAGGTTTTGGCTTTATTTGTGCCATTCTTTCTTCACTTTATCGGTGGTGCGATCCTATAGTAACAAACAGCAGGTCCTGAAAGTTAAAGTGCCCTCCAGAAATGAATAGTGTCCAAAATATAGTGGAAACTGTTCTTTTGCCCTCTGATGAGAGCTCTACCTCTACTTGATTTATGAGACATACACCCATATCTATTCTTAGATATGGAAATATAAGTACAGTAACAATTTAGAGCCCAGAATTAATTTCTAATCATGGCTGAGATGGCAGTGTGTTTCTAGGTGGTCAGTCCACCACTGTGGTCCAATCCGAAATATCGCAACAACTTTTCGATGGTTTGCCACACAAGTTAGTTGTAGTTAGTACAGATATTTATGGTTCCTGTAGGATGAATCCCTCAGACTTTGGTGATGACGTGAAACTTTTTTCTTTGGTCATGATGAGGTTGACATTTGGATTTTTTTAGTGAAATATTTTGACAATTGGGTGGATTGGCGAGAAATGTGGTGCAGCCATTTATGTTGTCATCGGGACGTATTAAAATAACTAGCAGCTTTTTCTAGAGCTTAAGACTGTATCAAATGTTCTTCATCAGCAGAAGGAATTTAGTCAGTTGTTGACATGTGGACACGCATCATCAAATTGCCTTACTGACCTCTCTGTGTTGCCTTAAAAGTTGAGAATAAATTGCAATTACTGCTCCACAACTCCTTTATGCATATCTGCCAACATATTATACCCTCTGCTGCAGATGTGTCTGCAGTGTGTCTTACAGGATTTTGTGAGACTATGGTGGGTGGACCCCGGACCGTCTAGGGGGCTCCGGGGCCACGATTCTCAGGGATCAAATTGTGCACATTTTAAAGTTAAATGCATCAATCTGATGCACTTTGAGCATAAGGTTAAGAGGTTGTATCATAAATAACAGGATCAGAAATGAGAAAAAGGTCAATCAAATATATTACCATAAGCTTTGACTCTGCTGACAGGTGATTTGTCCATAATGACAGCCAATACCAAATTTCCATGCATGTTTCTTTAAGTAATTTGTTGAATTGTGTTCTCCAAACCTTCACAGAGTCCTGCTTCAGAATGATTATAGTTTCCTCAGAGACATCAACATCTGGCATCCCTTTGTCACAGTCGGGGTGTACTCCTCCACTCTGTCTGCTGCCATGAGCAACCTCATCGGAGCCTCACGCATCCTCTACGCCCTGGCCAGGGACGACTTGTTTGGTAGGTGTAACACCCACTTCCTGCTCGGGACAAATGGTCTCTTCAAACTGCTGCTAGAGTTCTTGTTAGGGGAGAAAGGCACTTGGCCTATTTTTAATGTTTTTTACATAATTGAAAGTTTGAATTAATGTTTCATCGAAAACTTGCCTTGGACACCAAAAACCATTGAATTGAAGTGTAACAAAATAATCTAAACTCACAAAGTCCACTCACTAGCTTTTTAAGGGTGTTGTCTCCCCAGGCACCCTGGTCAGGATCACTTGAACTCAAAGTACAGTTCATTTGATTAGTGTGAACACAAATGTACTATTAAAAAGGTGATATCAAGTATGGTTCATCTGTACTGTTCATATCAGGTGTCAAAGCAACTATATTAAAACAAGGAAGTTGAGTACTTTGTATTTGCGGACCTTCTGTATCAGACAGTGTAGAATTTTACGGAACGACATTATTAATCTGAAAGCGGCGGGGGAGAGGAGAACGGGGGCAATCATACTTGCGGTACAAAACAATCGTACCTAACGTGAAAACAATCCACAACTCTATGTAGCCCATCTAGATATTACACAATTCGCAACAGGTATTTTATTTATTTTTAGATTGACATTCATCATCTCAGTTTGAGCCAACATATTGATACCTCACCATCAGCCAACAAGCTTGATTAAAACTTTTAGTCACAAACCTTTCATTCTTTAGTACTCTGCACTAATGTTTGTTTTCAGCCAGTGGCTTAGTAAATGAAAGTACTTCAAAACTTAGAATATAAGATATGTTGGAGATCTGCCCATTCCAGCTTCAGTAAATGCACTAAGTAAACATTCAGACCTTGAGTTTAAATCTCTCTCAGATTAAAGACATTTCCCAGTGTAGTGAGTTTAAGGTAGACTTATCATGTAATACCTCTGGCTTCCAAGGCAAAAAAAACATGTTGAATTTTCCCCAATGCACTTTTCTTGCAGGAGTTGAGTGATTAATTCATTTGTATTTCATGTCACAGATGTGTCTTAAAACACATGATATGATTTAACATATGCGAAATGTCACTTGCGTAACACTTTTTTAAATACTTGATGATTGACCCTCATGTTTTCCTCATTCCACACTATTTCCACCTCCTTTTCACATGTATAACCAAGACGAGAGACTGTCAGAAGATGTATGACCTTATCTATATTGTAAATTGCATTATATTTATACAAGACATGCAAAAAAGAGCAAGGTCTGGAAAGGGATCTAGAAGGCAGTGTCATGGAGCCTTGAGGACACTGTTTTCTCCATCTCCACATTTATATATGGACTGTTTGTAATCTTTATTTTAAGAATCTTATCAAGTGACAAGGAACATAACTCAAAAACAATGCAGGCCCTATTTACTCGGTCTATGGCCATTATCTACAGTCCATGGCACAAGTACATGCAAGGCGTGTCTAACTAAACGGCATATAATCTTGGTGCAAAGTTAGATGCAAAATGTTTATATTGCGACTCTTGATTATTCAGAGGTGTGTTTTTGGGCATAACTTAAGTGAGTGTCATCTCCCATTGCCTTTAAGAGCCATTATTTAGAGCTCTTTTAAACAGCTGCACTCATCTTAAATGAGGGTCAGGTAAGTGGTACTTGGCTGCTGGACCTTGCTATTTCTCAATCGCCTGTCCCATCAACATTCTAAATGCACTGATATTTATTGGAGGGGGAGGAGCGCTGCTGCACATCCCTCTGTATGTAATTGTGATGCGGTGATCAGGTGAGCTGGGTCATAAAAATCCTATGAGTAGTGGATGGGATGCGGATGGGGGACATACGTCTATTAGGAACATAGTAATTACATTACCTTCAGCTATGCCCAAGCAACAGAGAGGATAGATGCGTCTCTTAATTAGGATAGCTGGCATGTGCTTTGTGTAGCTTAACTTCATTGATTGTTTAGACCTTCTGACTCACAGAATCAGTCAGGATCTTACATTGATAAATGCTCTGTGTTCTTTACACATCAAAAGGGCTCACACACACACAGTTCAGGTCAACACGGCGAATGGCTCCGAGGAAAGCAACCTGAGCTCCGTCAGAGCTATCTAAAATATCGTTTATTGTAGAAGCCTTAAGTTTAACTCTATTTACGCTGTCCTGTCAAGTTTATAACTATAGATTTTGCTGCTTAAAGTTGCTGCAATAGTGACTTATTACTTATGGAAACTTTTGGATGACTGACAGCAGCATCTCTAATCGTTAAAGCAGAATGTACTGATATTTTGAAGCTGCTCACCATAGACAACAGAAAACTGGTATGATGTGAATGGAAGTCAATTTCTACTACCTCAAGACGGCCATCAGTGCACCTGACCATGCCTCATTTTACCACAGGTGGGTACAAGTACCTTTACTACTTGTACAGTGTGGGGCCTGAGCACAAAAATGGCTGCATTGGTCAGAAACAATGAGACTTGCGCTGCTCTGTGCGCCCCTCAACCCAGGATCAAGACTGGGCTCCTTGAGTTGTCATGTTAGCTATTAAGTTATTCATGAATTTTTTCCCATATTAGGTGAAGGCAGCATTTGTATGATTTCCGTCCCTCTATGTGCATCAGTACTGCCTGCTGCCTTGTCATTATTAATGACTGAGCAACTTCCTTATCCAATCCTGAGCCCATTTGTTCGATCAGCTGCAAATATATTTGGCCTGTTTCTGCCTGTGTGTGTGGCTGTGAGTGTGTGTGTCAGGGGAGGTAAATGACTGTATAAGTGCGAGTTCCTCCGTGTAGTGATTAGCTGGAGCAGAAGCAGATGATTCCGTCTGTTCAACAACAGCCAAAGGGTTAACTTAGATTAATCTGTTTCATTAAGACTCAATGACTTTGGGACCATGAATGTGTAATGGTCTTGTAGGGGGGATAAAGTGGTCAGGATGACCACACTGTATGCGCAAGAGTGTGTGTGTATGTGTTGCTCTTGTTGTTGTCATTTCATGCATGCTGCTCACAGCTTAACCTTGCCACCGTCCTATGCAAACGGAGTGATGGATGGGTCAATTTTCCAACACACACACACACACTCACACACACTCACACTCTCACACGTAGACTTCTTCCATCTCTTTTTCTCAATAACTCGCTAATTTCCAACTCCTTCACCTCTGTCCTGCCTTTCTCCATCCTCTCCATCACTCAATCTACCCCTCTCAGCAGCATTGATTTGACTTTAAAGTCTCACTGATTTAATTCTAGTCCTTTATCAGCTGTGAAATTTAGACTTAAACTCAGACTCGCCACCCCCCACCCCCCGTCTGCCTTCAATGTGTAACTGTGTAGGGCTGCCACACCATTCTACACAAAATATCGTGTCATGTCACAAATGTTTTTTCATACATGACATTTAATCTCATGATGATCAAAGAAATGAGAGGCTGTATGTAAATGAGTTGTCGCCCAGCAAACCATATAAGGTATTAAATAAAGTTACATGTCATCTTAATTTGTCTCTGCCTCTGTCTCGCCCACCCACTCGCTGTCCTTCCCTCTCTCGCTCTCTCTTTTATAATTACATGTATTTCATTTAAAATGTCAGTAACATCAGAGACTGCTGTACCCGGTCCAGATATGATCTGATCTGTACACCATAATATTATCATTGCCCATCTGAAGACTGATGTTCAATAGTTTGGTTATTGGATGTCTGTTGACACAAACCAAACACAACATGAATTATAAGAGAAAAAGGAGCACAAACCATTAATTGTTATAAATCCCGCAGGGCCAAGCTAAAGTCCTTACAAAAACTCTTCCATGCAGCCCTCCACTGCTCTGTAGTCTTTCAATATACTGTTTCCTATTTTATATTCTATTTTTGTGAATCACTGAGAAATTGTCTGCTGGCAGCAAACGTTGCATGAAAAGTGAATGCTTTTAATATTTCATGGTGACTTGTGGAAAGCAGTGTCAGAAATCATCAGGAGCAGCAGTGAGGGAGGTGTCAATAGAAAGGCTGAAGTAGAACTGTGCTAGTGTGAAGTTTTACAGGTATTGACAATTGAACAGTCTATGTCTTTTTTCTTCTTTTCATCAAACACAAGGATGGTGATTCACAACATTCTCTTCAATCTCTCTGTGATTAAAGCTTCTTTGTCCGCGTATGCATCAAGGGTTTCAGTGATTTGGGTTTTGAAGGTCGATATTGATATTTTTATATGAAAGCTGCTACTAAAGAATGAAACCTGAAGAGTTTGTTGTATTCACCGAGATCTCTGCTCATCCCGGTAGGTAAAGTGCTATCTCCGGCTAAGAAGACGTCCCACAGCGGTAACCCCTGGGTGTCGGTGCTCATCTCCTGGTTCCTTGTGCAGGTTAGTGGAGAACAGTCATCAAAGAAAGTTGATATGTTACTGACTGCAGTCACCCAAAGGAAAATCACAACAAAGCTGCTTGCACTCAAGGCATCAAATCTCAAAAGCATTGACAGATTCTGTTTTTTTTATAATCTAATTTGTCGTAAAATAAAATGTGTCCAAAGTGTTGTCTAAGGAGAAACTGGGCGTAGGAATCATATTTCTTCTTCAGACACAACAATTACACTACTTTACTACCTTCAGGTCAAATTCCAACACTCCCCCGCCTGTTTGACTGAATTCAAGTGTTTGTTGGACTAAAAATAGAGAGCTTCAAGGGGTCAAGAACTCTGATACTGCACCAGCCGTGGACTTTGTATTAAATATTTAAGTGAAATCAATAAATCAAGGAGACAGTCCTGCTGAGCTACGGGAGCAATGAAGCTCAGTACAAAGGGAAGGAAGAGAAGCTTCAAACAAGCTACTATTACGTCTGTGTAATAGGTTGGCAAGGTAGTTGGACAAAATCAGCCTGAGCTGCCATTGTCTGGATTGTGTAGTTTTGCCATTGAAACTTTCCTCTGGCAGAAAGGTCAGAAAGTCCTCCTGTTTAACCGAAAGGATTCTTCCTTCTAACACAAAAAACTGGATCAGTTTGATGTTCCTGTGACTGCTCAGTCTGCCTCCACGCTAACATGTTATACGTGTCGTTAATTTGTACATTTGTTTCAAATGAATAATGCTTGAATTCGTTAATTTTGTTGACAAATATTTTCCAGAAAAGTGCTGCTGAACCACTGAAGTTTGTTCGGTTTAATAGTTTTCAGTGAGTTTCCCAGAAAAGTAATTGAATTGTTTTCCACCAAACAGACCTTACAAAGGGGAGAAATGCTATTTTCCATTGTCTGTATCTAAAAAAAACTGCACGTCTTTTTAAAAGAAATAACTCTAATGTAGGGCATCATGTTTTGCTAAATATATCACGTTGCGATAATTCATACAGATATTTCCATATGATTCATGATTAATGGGGATGATTATTTTTGCATCACACTTTTTATGTTCACTGAAGAAAAAAAAATCAGCTATGACAATCATAATAATCCGACGTTTGTTGGGGGTCTGTACCAAACAAACATGTTTTCTTACATCAGGAGAACAAGACTTTTAGAACAGCAGTACTGTTTCTATAATGCTTTTTATCACATGTAACCTTTCTCAAAAAAAGTGCAGCTTTTATGATTTGAATTATGGCCATATTAAGATTTTGATTACGTTTCACTCTTCTAAGTGTAACTGGAAAATCAGATCAATACACTTTTCTTAAAATAGTTACAAATTGCCCTCACAAAGGACATGAGAGGCAGTAATAAAATACTTTCTTAAACAAAAAGTAGCATTGGGAATTGTGAACCATTTTTCATTCCACAGTGTAATAAGTGTATAAGTGCCATAACAGCATATGTATGCTGACCCTTAGACTTAGGCACAGCACTTTATGATTAATAAATGGAATATTTATAGTATTTTTTATTTATTAATCAATCTTAAAGGTTCATAAACCTCAGTTGCAACTTTTTAATGGCCATCCAAATAATGTTTATAATTAAACTATACAGTATTTATTAACCAATTTACAAAGTATTACAAACATGAGTTGCTACCATACAATAAACAGTTGCTTAATAAATGATTCATAAAGCATTTCATTGTTTGTTAATAGTGAAATAGCTATTAACGCTTAGACATTAAAGTTTATTTAACTATACAAGGTTACCATTTATTTAAGATGGCTATTAAAAAAGTGCTACCGACTTGGGAATTGTGTGAGGAGCTTTTTCCGCCAACTTCAGTGAGCTCCCTATTACCATTAGTATGTTTGAAATATAACTTAGAGCCAATACATTTAAGGCTTCATGAGTAATCAAAACTATTCCAAAATGAAATGTGGAAGCAGTGGGACATCAGTGAGGGGATGCTGAAATTGAAGTAATGTGTTTTTCTTTCTCTGAAAGTTTGGCTTGAAAGCCAAGCAGCTGCATTAGGGCCCAAGTGAAGACGATTTAGTGCTGCTAATTGTAGTTAGTAGTCGAGCACAAACGATATATTGTTTGGCAGATATTACCAGTCACTGCTGATTTTGTCGTCTCGTAGGAGGGCCACTTCAACAATTTCCACTACTGACACAATGATACAAAAATGCGAACGGCAGCTTGTATAGATTTATATATTCAAATAAATATATATGGTTGATGCAATACTCTACTGGGTAGGTCAAAGTACGTCCAACTCATAAATGCAGGTCATCCTTTAACCATTCACAGTGACTTTCAACTGGAACACGACATTTGGAACACGAGAAGGAGAGGCATCATTTCTCCAAGTTCTGCCAAAATTGGTGTCGTCTGAGAAACCGTGAGAGGAGTGCAAAAATTGTTTCAAGAGCAGACAGGGACCGATTAGACAGAGGCCAGGAATACAGTGGTATTAGAACAGCTGAAATCTTCCGGTAGTGTTTTTTCTCTTCTATTGTGTCTTCTACATGGGGGAAGAAGTCAATGTAGACTGAGAAGAAAATATTGGCAGAAGGGGTAGAGGGTGAGGATAGAGAGACAAAGAGGAGGAGGATCTTAAGAGCAAATAGGCCTGACTATCCCATCATTATCAGAGGTGAGTGTTAAAGGCTGAATGGCTTGTCATTATTTGTGCTCCCTCTCTCTTTCTCTCACTCTCTGTCCCTCTCGTCCTCCTCTCTTCATCTCTTGCCTCTCTCCATGAGTAGAGGAGGAGCAATTAGATGGAAATCGTTAGCTGCGCTGCCGTTGCCATCAGAGATCATTGACTCTCTCGTCCTCTTTCTCTCTGCCTCTTCCTCCACAATTTGAATGATTCACTGATGACAAAAGTCTGATTGTAATCTCGCCTGGAACACTCACACACCGCAGGATTGAAAGGGAAGGAGGAGGAGGGGATGGCACAAGGCAAGGCTTTCTATTATTGGACTTTTAAGTAAAGGGAAAATAAGCAGGCTACAAGAGAAAGGAGAGACGAAGAAAAACAAAAAGTTGCAAGAAGTTTGGATAGGTGAGGTGAAGGTAAGTCTGGTCTAAATTTGATGCAAAAAATGGACATTGCACTGAAGTTTCACATGTGCAGCCACTTTTCTTTAGTCTTAAATTCATAGCTCACAGTCAAAATGAACACCATGCAAAACGTTCTCAAAAGCAATCGATTCAAAGCCCTCAATCTAATATTTTCTGTAGAAAAAGCATTTTGTCAGAGAGAGCCTGTGTGTTAAGGTGCCATCATTTCTAGGTAAGCCTTCAAAAAGAAGGAGAGATGGATAAACTGATGCAGAACTACAGTCTGCGGTGCCTGCTCAGGCCTGTGAGAGCTGACCAGTCAGAGCAGAGTGGACTTTTTTGGAGGGCGGAGGCCAAGGAGCTAAAACGATCAGACAGCTGGTGAACAGAGGTGCTGCGGGAATGGACAGTATCAGAAAAGATTTGTTTCTCTTATTACTTTTAGTATGAACCTGAAAATGAGCCTATAATGGGTCCTTTCAAGAGTCATAACTTTTATAGCCGGCGTAATTTTTTCTTTTCAGATATAATTGGTCCTAAATTAACAAATCAAAAAAGGTTTTTGTACAAATTTGGTCATTTACAGCTTCAATAATCGCCCTAAAATCAGTTAACTGCAAAAGTTTTGTTTAAAATTGCGTTGATTACTCCCTTATGTAATAATTTAAGAAAGGATTTATTTCCTGTAACTAATTGCTTCATTAGCCCTGCTGTATCTGCATCTGAACCCAAACACACACTTAAGCAAGCAGTGTCCAATTGCTACCTGTAACATGTAAAATGGTTGGCTGTTGTTATAGCCCAACGCTTCTCTCAGCTGCTTCCAAACAATTCGATTCAATTTGATAAAAGTGTCTGTGTAAGGCCGCTGATTTCAGTTTCAAATTTATGGCAATTTATGCACGTGGCTTTCCAGTAAAAGCAGTCTTTCAAATTGAGATTTAGTATGTGTGGTTGCACGCTTACACACATGTCACGCACATCTCACACACACATACTTTGTGCGCTATGACAGCAATTGTCCATGCAGGCCTGTGAGTTAATGGCTAATTAATGCTCTAGTAGAGCCCGCACCCAAGGGAGCGCTGGAGAGACTCCCACTGACTTTGACTGCCAGAGGTCAGAGATGCTCGCTCACCCGCCTTGTCTTTTTCACTTGTCTTTCTTTCTATCCCTGCTCTTTTATCCATCTCATTTTTTCTCTCCTCTCTTCTCCATCTTCATTGCTCCCTCAGTTCATCATTCTTTCTCTGTTTCTGACCGCCTGTCAATAATGTGACATCATTAATCTCAATTCCCCATCATTACCTCCTCTCCTCTCTCTCCCCTTCAGTTTACTTCTGCTTCATGGTCACAAAGTTAGTGATCACACAGTTTCTACTTTCTTTTACTCTGTTAATACTAATGAAATGCCCTTGAGCTCAAGAAAATGTACTCCAACTTCAGCGCAGTCTCTCAAAGGCCAATCGCAAAAGGCATGATAATTGGAGGGAAAGACTATACTGTGCTCCAGGTACAGTGCTGTGGTTGTCTCTTTGTTCTGCACCATCAGTCTCAGCAGCACGCATACCCAGAAAGAAAGCACACTTGATGATGAAACATCCACAGAAAAGGTTTCATTCAGCGCAGAAGAACTAATGATGGTCTTTGCCAAAATGTTTAATGTCTATGCTCACTTAGTGTTCCTCCACCAAAGTAAGAAGGTGGAAGGGAAGGTGGCAGTGGAGAAGTTTTCCATTGTTATAACTTCAAAATGTTTAAATGACAGTGCTCAGTTCAAAACACAATTGTAAGTCGTGATTGCAATTTAGACACTGGATGAATAGTTCAGCTATAGTTCTTATGTAACTGTCTGATCGCTCTGTTTTATTTCCTGTCTCTTTAAGGCGGCCCTTCCAAAAAGCCCAGTCTCCTCTGATTGGTTAGCTCACACACGCCTGAGCCAGCGCCACTAATAACAGCAGATGTGCCAAACTAGACGCTAGACATATATTATGCAAATGTGTGACATGGAGACCTAATGTCCTGCCTAGAAGTCACAGAATAACAGGCGAGGGTGCTGAGGGTGCTTCAGGAGCAGTGTTTTCTGTAGGAGAAAGGAGCTTCTGTTGGTGTAGATTTTGACCTTTTACATACACAAGAACCTTAGTAACACACCGAAGGAAAAGGCAGAATAGGTCTCCTTCAATTAAATTTTCAGTTATTTCCTGACAATGTTGATCAAATACTAACTTAATTTTGTACTCAAACTTAGAAAAATTATGCCGTTGTCTGAAATAAACAATGATGTGTGACTGAAATAAAATCTGGAAGTCATACATCATCCTCCGAGCTTGTGCAGGCGTGCTGAGAGGACAGTTTAAGGAGCTGTTGAGGCACCAGCATTGCCAGCTAGAAAGCAAGTCATTTAGGCAGAGAGATTAATCTGAAAATGATCTTGTGTGCATTGTTGTGTCCAACAATTTGCGCCTAATTTTTTGGTACTCACAAATGCGCGTTCCATTCCACACAAAAGTACCAAGCAGTTTGAACACATATAAAACACAAATGCACCCATCACAACCTGAATAAATGCAAATATTGTACACAGAGATTTTTACGTTAACCTAACAGTTGTAATAATTTTCATTTTTCAAAGCTCACTGTGTGTATAGATATCTAAATTCACAAGTGACTTTCTTCTGTAATACAAAAAATGTCTTTCTGTAAACACAACAAGCTTTTTGAAAGTAAAAATGATCACATCCATCCATCCATCCATATTCTTCTGCTTATTCGGGGCCGGGTCGCGGGGGCAGCTGTTTGAACAGGGACACCCAGACTTCCCTCTCCCCGGACACTTCCTCTAGCTCCTCCGGGAGGATCCAAAGGCGTTCCCAGGCCAGCCGAGTGACATCGTCACTCTAGTGTGTCCTGGGTCTTCGGGTCTCCTCCCGGTGGGGCATGCCAGGAACACCTCCCGAGGAAGGCATTCAAGGGGGCATCCGTTATAGATGCCCAAGCCACCTCAGCTGGCTCTTCTCGATCACATCTGGTAGCAATGCTAATGATTTATTTCTTGTTTGAAAGACGAATGTTAACCAAACAACAGGAAGAAATTCTGTCTTGAAGGGAGCTTTACAGCTGCACCAACCAATACTTCTACTTTAACAAGTTGTCTGCCTGGCTGTAAATATGCAACTGTATGCTAACAAGTTATCCAAAGCAGCCTTATGAGGTGATAAGGACTGTACATCTGCGTTGTGTTGGCCTATTGCGTTACCCCCAAATGGGCAAAAAATTCAAACAATGCATCTTTAAAGCACAAAATTCTGCTTTGTTGACACAAATATCCGCTCCTTCTTACATTATAAATCTTACCATAATCGTGGTTATTATAGCAAAATGTAATGCAGACGAAACAATGGAAACTCTCACTGTGAGTTACCACAGATGTTAAGACCAAGAACAAAAGGAGTGGGTCACACACAGCCCTGTTCACACATAGTGATGTCAGAGAACATGGCAGTGAGCCGCACTTCTAATGGGGTCATAGTTTGCTTCCTCTGTTAGAAGTCACCTACTACCCCTCAGTCAGAGAGGAAGGGAGAATCTCATACAATCATGCACAATCATCACGCATCAGGCTGAGAATTTTAATTGTAGCTCGACTTAGCAGCTATGAAGCTGCTCTGACTGACGTAGCTGAGCGCATGCAGTTGATAGCATCTTAATTCAAACTGAACATTAGCCTCAATCTGTGGCTCCAAAAGTGGAGCCTGGGGACCAGCTGAGGTCCTAAACTGGTCCCCTGGAAAACTGAGAACAAATTAATTGGAAATCTTGCTCCCTAGATGTTGCTAAAACTCTATCCTTGCTGTCACCTTCCAACTGCAGTGCAGACAGATAGTCCTATCTAACGGCAGGAAAAAGGTTCCTTGGGACCAGACTGGACAAGTGCTCAATTATCTTGGGATCCTTTACTCAAAAAATGTGTGGAAGCTCCGACCTTGATAACAGACTACTTAAAGCCCCTGTGTGTAGAATTTGTATTTTTAATTAAAACTGTTTTCTCAAATAATTTTGAATGCATTTGTTTATTTTTCCATACAGGGGATGATTATGATTCTCTACCATTTATTCGCAGTAGTCAGGGTTCAGATCTGATTACCGGCTCTGTGTTGGATCTGGTTCACAGTTGGCAAAATCCCCTCATTATCTAAACTCAGCTAAAAAAGAACTGTCTCTCTTTTTTTTATTAAGAACAAATAAGCAATGTATAAAACACTTAGTAGCAGGCATCTCATTTGTTGCCAGCTAAGACATCAGACAGTGGACTTGCATTGATGAAGGGCAGCCATGTTTGGATTGGTCCATATAGTAAAAGTAATACTTGATGTCTTCAGCTACTCATTTCATTTTCAAGTTGCGGCTGCAGATGTGAATATTAGGCTACCACTACAAACTATAGAAGAAGAGATATGAAGAAAATTACAGATCTAAATTGAATCTTGAATTGAGTTTTAACAAAACGAAACGAAACGAAACGAAAATAAAGTACTAAACTATAAGCACAATTAGGGATGCAGGAGAGAAACTAAAGTGCCTCAATTAGAAACTCCAGAAGAACTGAGACGTGGACACAGACCTGAGTGCAGTACAACACACGGTTGTTTGAGGGGGAGAAGGGAAGTCATCATGGATTTGATGGAGTTGCAGTACGTCACCACAGTCTGCTTGGAGGGCATGCTTTGGTCCCACTAGGGAGAAGATCCATCTTGGGCGTGGCTTGGCACAAATCTACAAGCTTAAACTGATAATGGAAATGCAAGTTAGCTTTGACTCAGCATGGCCAAGAAGTTTCAGTGGAAAAGAAGACACTAGAAGACTGTTTTTATCACATTTATCTGCTGGAAATGGAACGTTTTCTTAAATCTCAGTTCTGCAGGTGTATGTATGAGCATGTTTATGGTATCATAGCTATTTTACAATGAGGGAAAAAGAGCAGATGTCGTTTAAAGAGTTTTTTTTAAAACAATTTTGTATCAGGAAATGTTATAGAAAAAACATTCCAGACACAGATTTCAGTATTAGCCATAACAGACAAGTGTCTTCAAGCATATCTAAAGGGGGTCTTTCACTTACACACTGGAGGGGCCTTTAAGACTGCTTTACTTATAAATCAGATGTTTTACCATCTGATTTTCACTCAGAAAGCACATGAACATGCAAATCACGCGCCTGACTTCATATTTTAGAGATTCGTTTTGGGGAATGAAAAGTAGGTTGGTGTCGGAAAAGGTCACATGAGGAAGGCATTAAAATGCACTCCTCTGTCCCACTTTGGAATGACTGGTTGCTATGAATGTTAATCATCTATCTCTTTTTCCCTCTGTCTTTCTCTCCTTCCTCTGCGTTGTTCTTTCTGTCTAGCTGGTGCTGTTCTCAGGGAAGCTCAACACCATCGCCAGTATTGTGACCATTTTCTTCCTGTTGGTGTATGCTGCCGTGGACTTGGCCTGTCTGGCTCTGGAATGGGCATCTGCACCAAATTTCAGGTACACACGAGTCATTAACTTAAGACACACACACACACACACACACACACACACACACACACACACACACACACACACACACACACACGCACGCGCACACACACACTTTACCCATCACAATGAAGGCCCATGGGCAACACCTGCGATGTGACTTTTTGTAGCACACTCTTCTCCCTAAACACACTCCTTCTCCCTCTTTATTTTCTACCTCTACCATTGTTTATGTGTGTGTGCATAAGGCGGTGGTTGTTTGCCAGCTGGATGCTGCCATGGTGACAGTGTACTAATTAAAAGACATAAAAACCGGCCACTGCTTATAGCCCCATATTGGAGAGGGACCAACAATAAAAATGTGAGTTTGTGTGTATTTGTTTTTGTGGGGGCGCAGCCTGAAGTGGAGGCTCAAGCAACAGTGCAGATGCTTAAAGATTTAAATTTACAGTGTTTGTGTTTGTGCACTGGTGTGTGTTGTTTGTGTTCCTCGGACACCTGCAATGATCCTGATTTATAAAAGCTCCCTGAAGTCATTTTCACACAGCGGCAGGAAAACCCGAGGAGGGTGATGGTGTATATGTCGCTGGATGATCACATCATAACATCAATGCGGCCGCAGTTTGGCGTTTGCTTCACTCTGCAACTTTTTAAAGAGTTATTTCAGATTTTATGAGCGATGTGATGTTGATGTCATAGAGAAAATATGTTGGCATTCAAATCTTTATCTTCAATTTAAAAAAAAGTCCATCTCCACATCCAATAGCCTACATTGTTTCTCTAAAATACATTCCTTCCTCCATTAAACTCCTCCACTCCCTGGGAAGTGCATTGGAACATGAAAACTGTTTTTATTTTTTCTATTGGGTAGAGAAACTGTTTAACCGCCATGCATCATTTTATTGTTATGACAGGTTGCCTCCAGTGGCACATTTGGTATTATGTATTCTTCTGCAGTGATAGTTTGAAGTGATTTGTAAGACATGTGAGAACATCCGCAGCTCCCAACATCAAGGACAGATCTGTCATGTCCGCTTGAAATCGGTGTTGACATACTGTACATTCAGAAAACAAGGAGACTGAGAAGTAATTCTCAACTTGATGAGATCTTTCTGTAATATTGATTCTCAGCACAATGAGATTCATTCAGTTGTTGTGCTTTTGCATATTAAGCTGGATGATGTTAGTGGATTAGAATGTTTGTTGCTTGGACTAAAACTAGACATTTGTCGACTGAATACTTTGTATGAAGGCATTCATGTGATAGATATATAAATGTCAGGTTGTGTGTGAAAAGGCATGTTTTTTCTACGTGCACATCATTTATACACCTGGTCTCGGTTGTTGCATCTGTGAGAGCATGCTCCTCGACAGCAGTGGCTTCCTTGGCTTTCTCCCCCTCTGTTTACATGTGAGCGCAGAGATGATATTTGTGCAAATTGTCTTGTCACATTTTAGAGAAGCGGATCGATGAGCAATATCCCTCCAGAAATCAGAGCAGCCCTTTTTTTTTGTGCTTAACGGCAATGTAACTGCATATCAAACCTATTTCTGTTAAGAGCTCTGGAATCATATCTTTGGGAGAGATGCAACCAGCTCTGGCCCTGTGTTTCAGCCTTAATGAGCCTTTAAAGCATATATTTAATTTAGAGTTTAAGCTTATTTACTATTGTCTGCCTCCACTGTTAATTTACCCCAATCAATAAGCAATTTTGTTTTATAATTAGATTTTCTAATACTTATGACATAAGAAATAGACAGAGACAGCCGTCCCAGCACAAAGAGAGAAACTAAATAAACCAACGTGTCGCTATGACTATCCAGTTTTTAATGCAGCACTATTTTTAGAAAATCATCAGTCTGAGTGTGTATGTTTGACTAAATTCCCCTAGTGTGCCGAGAGTGCCACGTAATGTTAGTAATTCAGCCAACAGATTAAAAGCTGCTGTATGCATTAACAGTAATTGCTATTGAGTGTTTGGACAGTAACCCATGTCTCTCCTCCTCATGCTCACGCAGTAAATGAGAAAAGAAATGTTTTGATATCCCTGCCCTCTTTATCCAATCAGGACAAAAAACTCCATAAAGAGGCGGTCCTGTCAGCTGTGGGAACAGGATCCCCCTGTTCTAGTTCCAACAGCAGCCGTGGCGAAACAGAGAAAGCTACCAATTCCAACTCCCACTGACTGTTTATACTACAGGCCATGCAAAGGACAGCATTTGAAGAAAAACAGCTAAAAGAATAAATGCCTACTGCAGCATTAACTCAGCTTTAACGCTGAGCCTGTTACCTCCTTAAACTACAATTCAGAGATCTGATCATTTTTTATATATTGATGAAAAGGGCCTTGAGCCTTGGGGAGATAATGAAGTGACATGAATGTGTCAATTATTCGCCTGCACCTGTTATTTCTAAATAAGAGTTGCCATGTTCATCTCAAGTGGATACAGAGAGTACCGGATGTACCTAACACCTCAAACACAAAATATAGCCATGTTATAAGTTCTTTGAAAATTTAATTTGGAAAGATTTTTGTAAAAAAAAAAAAAGAAAGAAAAGAAAAAAAAAAGATGTTTTAAATCTGAAATTGGCAGAAGTTTTTTTTAGTTGCCAAATCTTGGTTATTTCATGTATAATTTTGCATTAATATACTCCAATCTCCAAAAAAGGGGCTGGCCCATCCTTGTTAGCGAGAGTGCCCCCTTCACCCCAATCATGATAATTGATCTGTGGAATGTTCCAAACAGGTTTTTTTTGGAGCATTCCACAAGTTTCCCAGTCTTTTGTTGCCCCTGTCCTAACTTGTTTGAAACGTGTTGCTGGCATCAAATTCATAATAAGCATACATTTACAAAAATCAATGAAGCTGATGAGGTAAAAACATTGAAGTTCCCAACTTTTTAGAATCTGGGCTGTACGAGTATCAAAATGCATCAATTTAAACTGCCACTAGAGTGCACTGTCAGCATCAGTAGACACTGTCTACTTTGTAATTTAAGTGTTGTGAGGAGTTGTTTGGTCATTGAGTGTGAGAGAGGAACTAACTTTCTGTACAGCACACTCAGAGTGCCCAGTGTTTCCTCCAGTGCCTTCCATGTACAGTGCTGCGTGCTATCTGTTCATGCCTCGTTATCACTGTGTGACCGCTGGCAAAGGCTACAGGACACAAAGTTAGCTGCAAAACTTTTTCCCTACCGATCGTTCCTCTCCCGGTCGGCCGGAGGACCCTGGGCCCCGGAGCTGATAAGGCAGCTTGTTGTCTGGCCGGCCGCCTGCTTTGGTCCTCCTTCCTCTTCCCCTGAGTTGTTAATACGTTTAGTTCATTGTTGCCGTGTCACCGGGCCAATATGAACGGCGGTTGTGTGTGTGTTTTTGTTTTTGTTTTTTGTTTTTGCTTGTGCCCTGTGCTTTTTTTTTTCACTGCGCTTTCTGTCTGGCTCTCTCCCACGTCTCTTTCCAGGCAAAAAGAATTAAAAGCCATTTAGCGCCGTCTCTCCCCCAGAGAACTGCTCTGTAATTAGCATAACTAATTTAGCAGAAATATTTCCCTTTCCCTTAAATTTGCTGTTGTGAAGGGGAGGGGAGGGATTGAAATTATGATGTAGCGGAAAAGATGTCCGCTTGTTAAGCGTGTTTGTATTTGTGTGCATGCGTGTTTGCGCATAAGAGTATACAAGAGGAAAGTGAAGGTATGCAATTTGGAAACAGTGTGTGTCTGAGATCCGAGTCACGTAGTACGATTCTTTTTTTCTTTCCTTTTTTTAATGATCACTGATGTGTGAGTAAATCCGCCTTTAGGACTGTCTGTGTGGGTGTTTTCCTCGTTGTGCGTGTGTTTGCAGTGTTATCTTTGTGTGCGTTGTGTGAGGAGGCTTCTGTTGGCTGCAGCTTTATCAGCGGTGCCTCCAGCTGTATGAAGTGTTCCTCAGAGGGTACTGTGTGTCCTGCTGCTGATGCTGCATGGGCCCTGGCCACTCAGACTTGTGGCTTAAACACTCATGAGCACACACACACACACACACGTGAACATATACACTTATACACACACAGTATCAAAGGCAGTGGCCTGGGTTCAGGACACAAGCAAGCGTCCCGCACTGATGCCAATGGATGTTTCTGGAAAGTGGAACTCGGTCACACGCAGGCGATGACCTTCAGTTGGGGGGGGCGGCGCTGGGAAGCAGCAACTGGCAGCTCAACAAGAAACACATTTTTTACTAGTTGTACTTTTTACTAGCTCGGTGCCATCTGATGTCCACATTACATCAGCGGCATTCTCTGCAGCAGTCTTTGTAATAATCTGTGAACTGACCAGCCGAAATTAGCCCCCAAAACAAAAAGCTTTGTCCTCTGCTGTCCCTGTCCTTTGTCCAAATTGAGTCAGAGTGATTTGACAGATTGGGGTGTATAAAATTCCAGATGGATGGTCAGCTGTGTCTAGATGGATGAGAGACAGTGGGTTGTTAGAGAATCATTATCTGTTAATGGAGGGGTATGACATGAAAACGGTTGAGGATAAATGTGCCTTTATCCTCATCCTTAGCTTTAACCAGATATTCAGGGCTTTGGTTTGTGATCAGGTCTTTTTTGCAAGAAGGCTCTTGAAGTGTTGAGGTATTTATGTAGCACTGATTCCAAAGAAGTAAGAACACTGACCAACTTTATCAGTTTGAACAGTAAATCTTTATATAGGAAAAGGATTTGAAACAATCGCATTATTATTATTTATTATTTATTATTCAGCTTCTGTTGTCTTGATTTTACCCTGAGTGTCCTGTCTCCTCGTTTCTCACAATTCCCCCAACTTTATGGAAGTGTGATATTTGAAGTAATAGTTCAAAACAAGCTGCAACAATAATGACAGGATTTCTTTATGTCATGCCATTATGTCAGTTAACAAGATTACCTGAGATTGATCCCATCATGCAGCTGTGTTCCGTAAGTTTTTAGGTCACATTGAGTTATTGTGTTAAACCAGGCTGCTCCCATATGAAGTGATTTCTTCAGTTCTTAAGTGGCTCTGTAAAGTCACTCCAGTCATCACTGGTGTTGTGCCAGTGTTGGGACGCTGCCTGACGTAACGTCTCATACACTCACTGACCTCTCACTTATAGAATCTGGCATCTTCTGGCAGCCCCCCTGTGTGGGTGTGTGTCTGTGTGGGAGGGAGTGTAAGGATAAAGTTTCTGTCCCCACTTTGCTTCAGTTATGACGTGTCTTTTGGCTGAAGGCCGGGTCTCCTCTCTCCATCTTCATCGGTCTCAGTTTCTTTTTCTTAATGTCTCTAAGGACTTGATTGGCGGCAATTATTTCTGGGTGCTTTTGCTGTGTCAGCAAAGTGACTTCAGTTGCTGGAGAACAAGAGGGACAGCAAGAAGGGGTGAGAGCGAGGTGATTGTATGGAGGGAGCACCGAGACAAAAGACATGGGTGGGGGGAGGCAGACCTGGTGGGCAAGCTTTTAGCGTAATTACACCAGTTTTTCAATGGGATGGAGAGGGGGATAAGATGAGACCGCCGATGCTAAGTGATGAAGTCAAGAAGAAGAAAAGCAAAGTTTAAGGATTATAGATCTGTATGGCACAACTGTGCGTACGGCGCTAGGATAGAGCTAATACAGGTACGTCAAGATGATATACAGTAGTCATCCAATTATAATATGATGGAGCCTCCTATCAAGTTTTAACTGCAGGAATCATCCCAGTGTGCTGTGTGAGGAAGGTCAGTCCTTAAAACCTGCTGTGAAACCTGCCCGACTCTGGCTTAAAGGGCTGCTAACCAGCTTACTAAATTCATTTATGTGACATTCAGTCCTGGTTCAGTGTCCCATGTGGTCTAGTATGATGATTCAGAGAATTTTCCACCCTGGGTTCGGGTTAGGGTCATGTTTAAAGCCAAAAAACTTAAAGTAAACCCACAGTGCAGGCTAATGTTAACCAATCCAGCTGGGGTGATGCTATGTGCTATATGGATACCAAAGGGACAAGATAGGTAACGTTGCTCAGGAACAAGTTTTGTATGTTCATGAAGGATGACTTCAGAGTTCCACAGCCGGCTGAATCCTTTGAGGGACATGAATGTCTGTACCATCACTGGCTTCACTTGAAGCCAAAAAACATTAACCTCCTTGTGGCATTAGAGCAAATGTCAGAGGATCACCACAGTTATTAAGCTTTATTCTCTGGGGACCATGAATATCTGTACCAGCTTTGTTTAAAATCTGTCCGATATCCAGAAGGAGACATTCCAGTTTGGACCAAAGTGGTGGACCAATTGAACAAATGACATTGCAATCCCTAGAGCCAAAAATGAATTTCCGCCAGTATATCAATATTGGCTCTTTTTAACTCAGATTTTGACATCTGCCTCAAAAATTAAGATTGATCTGGTTTGAACTACTATTATTAATTTTGACAAATGGGGCAGATTTACAGTCTCAGTTACACAGGATGAGACTCTTGGATATCAAGGTGACATATTGGCTTTTCAGCATCTTTAATCTTTTCAAGTTTCAACCTTAGCCCTGCTCCCATTCTCCCTCCCCCTGTTGTTAATGAGGATAACTTTACCAACAGGAGGGTTAATGACTTACTCGACTGTCTGTCGATCTGTCTTCTAATTTAGCCACGGGGTGGTCTGTCCCCTCGATGCTTTAACACTCTCCTATTGTGTGGTGTTCAGCAGGAGTTACTTTCCCCCCTCATGAGTAGTCTAAACCTGTGAGTGTATCCGTGCAGGAAGCCCGGTTGGACATTTGAGCTGTGTTGTGTAATTACAGCTGGGACTATTTTAATGACTGTTTATCCACACCGCTGCAGTTATTGCTGGGAAATTGGGGTCAATTACATGATCTTCCAAATATGTGAGCGCTTCCATCCACTGTGGCTCCCAACTCCAGGACCTCTTCAACTCATTTACACTTAGATGGAACACACATACTGTGTGTGACATTATATTTTGACGTGCTATGAGTACACCTGATAGGCTCATTCATATATTGAAATTCATGCACACAAACACTGAGAGATCTGCAGCTAATTATCTATGTGTGCTGTTTGCTTTAATTACTCTTGTCCCAGCATTAACTCCACATTCGTTCTGATTCTGCTGTGCAGTCGCACATTAAATGGCTGTGTAGCTGTGTTGTTGTGTTGTTGTGTGCATGCTTGGATAATTAGAGTTGAAGTAATTAAGGTTTGTGTGACATTTAGATCCAGAGGACTTGTTGTTCAAATCTGGCCTTTTAACCCATAAGAAATCATGGTGACACACTTGTAACAAACCCTTTAATTGTCCTAAAATCTTTAATTGTCCTACTTTAAATGTCCTAAAATGGGTCTGGGTTCTTATGGGTAAAAAAAATATTCAAGCTATGGCCCACATTGTGTTAGTTACCTATATATTGATTGATTGAGGTGCCAGTGTAACACCTTGTAAATACATTTGAGAGTATGTAAGTCTACTCTGTGTGTTGTCTTCACCAGAGTCTGTAGGAGTGCACATACTGTTGATTGGTATTCAGCTGACTCTGGGTTGTATCGCACAGTGGTACTACAAGACTGTATAGTCACAGCTTGATCTTTTGGAGCAACAGTCACAATAGTGGAAAATGATAGAGTAGGAGAGAGGTGAGGTTTTAAAAAAATCATGATGTCAGAAGCCAAGAAAGCATTCACAAGTACAGCCTCAGCAACACTGACCGAGAGAACAGGATGTTTGTTTAATAACATGTCAGAAATCACCTCTGAAATCCCCATCGAGTTGAATAAAAGTGTGTTGAGGTAACAAGCCTGACAGTCTCACAAAATCAGACCAGCATGAGCTTCACCAAATAGGTATTCAAAAAAGCATGACATTGCAGTGTGTATTGTTTTCCAAATTCTCTATTGTCTGACTGAGTCATACATTAACTATTTAATTCCTAAATTAAAAGAAAATTCAAAGTTTCTTAAATATTTCCTGTTTTAAGTATTTTATACCCGTTGAGGTGGAAAACTCTCTGACACTGAAACTCTGAAGTGAAACACGGGCAAATGTAATTATTTCATGTCGGTAGCAGCTATTTAAGAGAGTCCCTCAGTGCTGGTGAAAGTGAATTCATTTTCCATTTTCCAGGCTCATCCACTCTTACAAAATTGCTGAATTTCATATTCTTTATTTTTTGTCAGCAAAAGGAGATGACTCATGCGTAAAGTCTTCTTTTCACTTGAACTAAACAACATGCCAGTCACCAGACATTAAGCTTACAGAACACACAAAAAAATATATTGAGTAAAGGTTAGAGTAATTCCAGATCCAAAAAAAACAACAACAGTCAAACCATGTTAGAACTTCATAACTTCACGGACATGCTTCTGGTATTGTATTAATCTTGAAATTTCCTTTGCCTGTCTGTTTGATATTTTGGTGCCAAAGGAAAGGAAAGGAAGTTTTTCATTTTCTGGGTGAAAATGTTTCTTAGTGCTTATAATTAGATCATGTCCGTTTCTGGCATAGCTTCACTCTGCTGCTAATCTGATGATTAACAACATTTTTCACGATTTCAAAGAAACGCTTCTGAGCTATTTGATTACATTAGATTACTTCAGATTACATTAGATTAAATAGACCATTAGTTTAAATTGGGCATAAAAATAATTGGCCGTAAAAAGGCAAAGTTTACGTGGTCAAAATAGAAGATGGTTGTAAATCAGCCTGCATTGATCATGAAAGTCATTAGGATTCATCTGTGGGCGCCATATGGGACAGATTTCAGAACTATAAATCTCATAAATATGTGTGAACAACAGTCTTGTTTAAAGACTAAAAGAAGTGGATCATAGAGGGTAAAAGATGATTCAGGGTCTGGCTGAAAAAGCTCTACCATTGCTGTCTGAAAATGGACGACGGCATTCAGTTTGCAGCACCACTCTGACTGAAAATATAATTCTTGCTCCTCTACTACTTAATTCAGTGTGTGATTCTTGTTTCAGCAGCTTTTCCAACCCAGGTTGATGGATAACTATGTTCGAAACAATCTTGATTTCATTCCAGCTGCCTTTTCACCAAAATCCTCAGCGGTCTAAAGAACTGACTTTTCAAAAGTGCCTCTTCAGAGGTGTTGGATAGGAGCCAGAAGATAACATAAGCTTTTTCTCATATCCTACACAGATACAGATATATCCCGCTTTACTTTAAACAAAGAAACGGAACTTTTATCATCTACAAAATATGCCAAAACTGGAAAGTATTTCAGTTGGTCTACATCAGGGGCGAGGAAACTTTTTCCTATCGAGGGCCATTTCAATTTTCATACCAACCCTCAGGGGCCATGACATTTTTTTATTTATTTTTTTTTAAAGGAAAGCAGCTCACAACAGAATTTTTATGGCCTTTTTAACTTAATTGCAATAACATAAATATCATGACCATTAATGTTTTAGCCAATTTTAATTTTATCCATCTCAGTGTATCTTAGGGTTTTAATCCAATTAATTTTCTGTTCCTGTTGGTTTTTTTGTTC
Source organism: Diplodus sargus (assembly GCA_903131615.1). Classification (NCBI taxonomy): domain Eukaryota; kingdom Metazoa; phylum Chordata; class Actinopteri; order Spariformes; family Sparidae; genus Diplodus; species Diplodus sargus. The sequence goes on from CAEMYA010000199.1 coordinate 876,862, forward strand.
ACTGATGTTTAGTAGTTTAAGCAGTACATAACCTATAATGTACCTCAAAAAATTCAGCCCTCTAAAATCTTATATATCAGCTTTAAATCACTCGAAAATGACAGATCTGAGTTGTATTCCCCCTGAATTCCATCTGCTATTAAAAGAAAACCACTCACTCAAAAACTCAAACTCACTCAAATCCACTCAACAATTTGACCTCAGATTGAAAGTAGATGACCTTATACTGTACCTCAAATCATTTCAGAGCATTCGGATGTGAAATAAAAAAATTCAGTCCTTTAAAATCTATATCAGCTTTAAATCACCCTCGAAAATGACAGATCTGAGTTGTCTACTATCAACTAGCCTGCGTCACGTTGTCCTGGTACGCTCACGGTTTGGATAAAACTTCTTGCTGGCCAATCAAATTCCGTCGAAGAGCAGCAGTTTTATCCACGCGCACTTGTCCTTTCAACACATCCAGTTTTGCATGTTTCACGCTGTAATGACACTCAAGGTTTGCCTTTTTCATTACTGCCAGAGCGTCCCCACACACCAGGCACACAGACTTGCCTTTCACTTTCACAAAGAAGAATTAATTCGTCCATTTATCCTTGAAAGAGTGACATTCTGCATCAACTTTTCTTTTCTTACTCGCCATCTTCCATTTTAGCCAACGCTAGTCTCCTCTCGCTGTTGTCACCTGTCAGTCACTGAGGACCAGTGATGCCAGTAACGCGTTACTTAATAACACATTTTTTGTCATTTTCCTCAGTAAAAATATATATTTTTGCTTTCTTCTCGCGTGTCGGGGAATGATGTTGCATACGCTTGAAGTCATGTTTTCTGCACGAGGACAATTCACGTGTTACACCACGCAGCGACCCAAACAAGAATAGAAGGAGGACAGAGATGCACGTTTCTAGCTGGAAATACAGTCATTATTTTTGGGGGTGGGGGTGCACAGTAAAGTATACATATCATAGGGCGGCTGCCACTCAGGAGGTAGAGTGGGTCATCTACTAATCGGAATGTGCACGCCCAAGTATCCTTGGGCAAGATACTGAACCCTAACCTTGCAGTGCAATGTTGGTATGAATTTGTGTGTGAGTAGAAAAAACACAACATAACAAGTGCTGTGAAAATGCTTTCAGTGGTCAGTAGGCTGAGAGTTAGTCTATTTACCTGATTAGTGATACCATAATACTGCCAACAAAATTCCATCTCAATACGCTATACACTGTTTATTACAATAAATCTTGTCATGTCAACAAGAAAACTTTAATGAGCATGAATTCAAATCAAAATGTCCTTAATTACCACATGTTTTTTTTTGGAGAAAGTTGCAGAAGTTGCAGAATTTTGCATTAAGACGATAATGTTCGCAGCTTGTTGCGCATGCCCCCAAGCTGCCAAAAAGATCACTGCATGTTTGGTAGATTTTTACATACCAAGGTCAGCACAGGCTGTTTTCTTATGTTTATAGAATGATGAAATATTGAAAACATTTTTGAGAGATTTGATGTCTTTCAGGTTATCCTAGTATCCTAAGTCTTAAAAAATGGTGCTATAGCAGTGATCAGTAAACACTGTGAGGCAGTTTCACAAGGCCGACAGGCCAATATGGACAGTCTGCATAACTTTTACCAGCACCACAAGGGACTTTAGTGTTAAAATGATGTTCACACCCCCATACATCTGAAATTAAAATGCCTTTATCAGATTAGAAGCAGGGGATTCTGATTTACTCATTAGGGAAATCTGACCTGTCTTCCTCTTGTTTCTGCTTTTTAGGCCCACTTTTCGTTACTTCACCTGGCATACCTGCGTGTTGGGCATCGTTGGTTGTGCC
>CAEMYA010000199.1:897064-908678 GCA_903131615.1 Diplodus sargus
TGCTTTGAGGAAGTAGCAGCACTCAACAATTCATAAAATCGGGCTGTTGACAGGTTGACAGTACATTGATTCAGTCGATGTCGATGTAGTCATATCTTAAACTTAAAAAAAGACTTCCAATTCAAATCAGTTTTTGCACCACTATTTTTACAACAGCTCATTATATATTCATTGCATACCTGTGAAGACAGGCACAACCATTGTAACTCGTTATTCATACTATCATTATATTTCATGCCAGTTCATCCAGTTTTGTTGAGATTTAGCTACCGACCGGCAGACAATGCCTTCTAGATCCTCACTGCTAATATTGTTAAAAACACTGACAGGGAATGTATTTCTTTTGCTCTCTGCTCTGTTGTTGTTGGCAGTGCTGTCTCGGGCATGTGCAAGCTGACCAATCAGAGCAGACTGGGTAGTCGTGATGGGGGCCTTAAAGAGACAGGAGCTCCAACAGAGCGTTTCGGGCAGCAGGAGAACAGAGTGATGAAAAAATTATGTTTTATAGACCTGCAGCATGTAAACCTATTCTGGTAGTAAATCAAAATCAAATTATGAACTTGACAATGAGCACAATATGTCCCCTTTATGCAAAAACACAGTTATGTTTCTGATTCTGTTCATTGTTAACTCGCAGTAGATATGTTTAACGTCCTCATGAGAGCATTCCATACTGCAAATAACAAACTCCATTAAATGCTGCTGGCATGTTTGCACACACAGTCAAACTAGCATAAATTTGCAGTGTCAGCAGTGTGTGTGCTAAGTCACACTGTGCTCAATGTTGAGTTTCCCATCGTGCTTTTGAATATGTATGGCGGACTTGCTTGCAGAGCCACAGGTGACGGAGCATTCCTCATTGCTTATTCTGTTTTATGTTTGACCTACCTTGCGGCGCGATATTCATTCATTTTCCACGCACAGGTTGGACACAGTAAAGTGCATAAAGATGGTGGCCTACTGGCTGAATGTCATTACATTTTGAATTCATTGTGCCACCACAGGGCTTGTCAGCACCCAGTTTCTGTTTGTATTTTTGGTGGTGAGGAGATTCGTGTGGGATGACGGGAGGTGGTACATTACAAGGACTCTGAAAGGTCTCATTCCTGTGTCCTTGGCCATCATCCTTGGTCTCTATCCTTAGTTTGAGTTTAGCAGTAACAGTGGGTACGCTCTACACAGGTGTGTGTCCTCGCAAATTGTATTCAGGGCCACTGTGAGAGGCCTGCGTGTCCCTGAGTAGTGGGGATTGGTGCTGTTGCCATGGCAGATTCTATATTAATTCCATGTAATTGAAACAGGCTGAGTAAACACACTATGTTTGAGCGTGTGTGAGCTGGCAACCCACAATAGCCCTCTGCTCTCATTTTAACGTCTGTTTCCACAATGTTTTCCTCTCATCCACTCTCCATTTATCCACTCGGGCTGCACGCTCCTTTTCCCCTATTTACCACCTGTCCTGCTGCATTAGAATTCATCTCCAGATTTGCTTTCATTTCTTGTCACCTCCAACGCTTTCTCTTCTCAGTTCCTTTTTAAAAATGTGCTACGTGTAGCTTTTTAACATCAATAAATCATTACTGTATTGATTTTGGGGCATTAGGTAAATAACCAAACAAATGAGAACATCATTAAGAAGATTTAGCAGCCCTTTTCATCCCTCCACGCTCCACTAATTAGCCACAGGAGCTCCGTGACTCCATGAATGGCTATGTGGGTTGGCGGGTCCTAACTATTGGATGACCTGCTTGAAGATTTAGTATTTACATTCATGGGCTATAGTTGGTTTGCCGGCTGCGTCTGACGGTGATGATGCGTCAGGTGACTTAGGGGGCTAAACAGTGCCAAGATAGGTTGTAGACTACTTTAGCAGAAACATAAAAAACATGTCAGAGAAAATAAGTGGTGGCGCAGCAAAATGCAAAATTAAATGAGAAAAGGAGAGCAGTGAGATTAGAATATGGAAAAATGTATATCAGCCTTTTCAACAATTTTTTACGAAACTCAGTTCTCTTGAAAAGAGCTAAAGCTATTCGAGAGGGTGACGAGGAAAATGCATCTCTGACACTGAAGCGGAGGACAGCAGACACCTGCGGACAGGTTGGCTACCACTTTAACATCCCCACAATGTATTTCTTTACTTTATACCTTTCTATTTCCAACACACTTTTAACTAATTATCCAACCCTTCAGGCCAGGTGCCACTTAGTGATAATTTTTTGTTGCACTAGAAACAGCTGGCAAATCGCCTAATCCACTTACAGAGCCGGTAACTATATTTCCCTTTTCTCCTGATAACACAGTAAATTAAGAGTTTAGTTCGACTTAATTAGACTTAGTGATGGTTGAAACAGAAAAAATACAAGCAAGAATGTAATATTTTGTTTCTGTTGGATTTGAAGTGTTTCATGATAATGAAAAAATGACTGTGTCTGCAAATGGAGTCTGGTGCATTAAGCATGTTGTTTGTGATTAAACAAAAAGGATCTTATTCTTTATTTTTTTTAAAACTAGTGCATTGCCCGTAGGAAATATGTGTTCCTATAGTGGGTTAGGGTTAGGGTTAGGAAGTGGGAGGTTAAGAAGCATTTTCATGGATGGCCAAATGAGGCTGTTTGAAGGTGGAACGTCGGGGATATTTAGGTTTGTTGTGAAATCCGATATTTCAGGATATAATTGGTCGTTTTTGACTATTTTTGATTTTGCCATTATATTTCACCATAAAAACTATTCACTTGGCGTGATTATTTTCAGCACAACCTCACATGTGTGACTGTACAGTTATTTTTTCATTTTGACATACTGTATTAACACAATGGAAATAAAATCAGTAGAAAAAGTTAGATTTTTTTACTGTGAAAACCACAAATATGTTTAACAAACCATTTTTTATTACTTATAATGCAAAAACAAATTGTTGTTTGCTAAATGTGTTCATACATTTTAAAAAATTACAAAGTTATATGTAAGTATTTACATTTAATTCCAGCTGAATGAAGAGTTGCACTGCCTGCTCCACATTCAGCTTCTCATTGTTTTGACTCATTAAACAAAAAAACGACTCCACTACACACTAAACACACTACACGGAACACTACATAACACACTACACTCCAAACACGCTAAATGTCACAAATCTCTCAGCTCTCAATATCGCTGTCTGTACACCGACCGTCGTTGCCTGTCAATCATCCGTCGACGTCCCTCCCACAACTTCCTGTTCCTCTACAACCAAACTTGCTGCTTGGACACTTTCGTGACAAAAGCCTGTTTTTACCGTTTCTTCTGCACCACCAGACACAAAGCAAACGTGACGGCAATGTTTTTACCCTAAGTCCGGTTTTGGACAGGTCGGTGCGTCCGGTCCATCGACTCGGGAGGTGGGCCGTGTAGGTTGGGTAGCGGCTAGCAGCTAGCAGCTAGCTACACACGAACATCACAGATTCCAATTCCACTTTGTTGTTCACGCGTCTCCGGATCTCCTCAGACCGGAACAGACTCGGTCTGGACTCGTTTAGTCTCATTAATCCACAACAGTCAGTTTAGATCATGCACAGAACAGAATGGGACCGAACCGCCGGTTAACTCCCGGTCCAGCTTGCGCCGCCGCAGGTATATATCCCCTTGTTTCTTAATGTGTGTCTTAGGCCTGAGCTCTGCAGTGATTGGCTCTGGTGCGCACGTGACTGTGGTGGCTCCGGTGGACAATGCTCCCGAATTTGTAAAGCATTTATGAAATCATTTATTCACGGTATCATTGCAGTCAAAACAATCGCGAAGTTGCACACGACTGAACCAAACGGCAGCCATGTTGAAACTCTCAGGTCAGTCTGATCCTGATCCGCAGAGATATTTGAGGCACACACACACACACACACACACACAGAGAGATTCCTTGCTTTTATAGAAAGATAGTCTGTCTCTATAGGGATTCTTTCTATTATTTTGTCAAAATCTAAGCCTTTGTATTGTATGACATTCTAAGTCAGTACTGGCCCAGCTTAAAAAACTGTCTCTCGTCACTTTGACATGAACACATAGCCATGTAAGCATAACCAGTTTATCCACAACTTTCCCAGGCAGGCTGAGTAGTGTGATATCTCTGTATTTGGCACACACCCTCTGGTTCCCCTTCTTAAAGAGAGGGACTACCACACCTGTTTGCCACTCCTTCGGCACCGACCCCGACCCCCACGCAATGTTGAAGAGGCGTGTCAACCAAGACAGCCGCTCAACACACGGAGCCTTCAGCATTTCTGGTGGTATCTCATATATCCCTGGGGCTTTGCCACTGTGGAGTTGTTTGACTACCACAGTGACTTCACCCAGGGAAATCGGCGATGATACCCCATCATCCTCCAGCTCTCAGCTCTCCATTACAGAGGGTGGCTGAGTGGAATTCAGGAGGTCACCAAAGTACTCCTTCCACCATCCTATGACCTCCTCAGTTGAAGTCAACAAGGTCCCATCCTTGCTGTACACAGCTTGGATGGTTCCCCATTTACCCCTCCTGAGGTGGCGGACGGTTTTCCAAAAGCGCTTTGGTGCCGCCCAAAAGTCCCTCTCCATGGCCTCGCCGAACTCCTCCCACACCCGCTGCTTTTCCTATGCCACAGCTGCTGCCCTTCAACATGTCCTTAAAGGACTCCTTCTTCAGTCAGATGACTTCCGTGACCACCAGTGTCCACCACGGTGTCCAAGGGTTGCCGCCCCTTGAGGCACCTGAGGCCCTATGGCCACAGGACACAGCTGCAGCTTCAACAATGGAAGCTTTGAACATCGTCCATTCAGGTTCGATATCCCCAGCCTTCACAGGGATGCTAGAGAAGCTCCTTTGGAGGTGGGAGTTGAAGCCTTCTCAGACAGGGGCCTCCCCCAGATGTTCCCAGCTAACCCGCACTACTCGTTTCGGCTTACCAGGTCTGTCAGGGATTTCCCCTGCCACCAAATTCAACTCACCACCAGGTGGTGATCAGTTGACAGCTCTGCCCCTCTTTTTACGCGAGTGTCCAAAAGACACGGCGGAAGATCAGATGATACGATCACAAAAGTGTGATATTGCTTTTATACAACAGTTCTACAAGCGCATTTTATTTGTTAACAGTAATAAACCACAAGAGATTATGGTATGTTTATATAGTTAATCATTCATTTGGCTCCGCCAACACAAGTAGTTCCGTAACTGGAAGGGAGACTGGGCTGTTGCCAGGCAACACATAAACATTTCCTACAGACCGCTACTGTGTCTGCATATTACCGCTACTTGTATCATTTAAATTTATCTGAATGTTTCCATTTATTGTGCAACCACTAAAATAAGTCTGAAGGCAGTTCAGAGCCCATGTCTGCTTTACAGTGTTGGCTTAATTTTTGCTCGTCTCTAATTTGTCGACGTCAGCTGATGTCATATCAACACACCTGGTTTGCGCTGATGTATCCTGGCCTCTCTCCTTCCCTTCGTCCTCCTCTGAGTCTGATCATTCGTAATTTAAATCAGATGTAATTTCTGGAAATATGTCCATCTTTGCGGCGAAAAGGTGGTCACAATCCAAGTCAAGTTGGCAACTGATGTAACGTTAATTAACGGTAATTAGAATGCCTGCGCAGCAGAGCGATCTGTCTGTAAAAAGTCCTAGTGCGGTTATACTCTATATCAACACTCATGGAATGCCTCTTGTCCAATCAAATTACGTGGTCGGAACTAACTATTGTATAATGTGGTTTCTTTCCTTTGACAAATGTACTTATTGTCGCCATGGGCAAAAGCGTCTGCTAAATGCTCTAAATGTAAATGTAAATGCAAGTCAAGAGTTTAAAATAATCACTGAAGGTTATCTGCAGCTCCTTGTTGGAAATGTGCATGTAAAGGGAAGAGAAAACACATACCCAACGTGCCTGATCCACGGACTGAGATACACGCAGAGAGACGAGCAGCAGAACCAGCGTTTTTGATTGTGAAATCTTGTGGGCAAATGGTCTAGCAGCCGCAGACCAGTGCCACTGTTTATTAGCAGTGCACCAGGTCCTGGCATAACTGATGGGAGGTGACACCCACAAACACACCTATGACTAATTAAGAGTCCAAATGACCCATTTTCGCTGTCCGTCTTACTTTGCACCCAGATTGTCCATCGCTTAACTAGCAAAAGCGAGTTTAACGCACACAACACCATGAGCTAATTATCGTTTATCGTTTAGGGCCAATGATGCCGAATCATGAAGCACAAATAGTCTGCCTAAAGTGGACGTTTGGATGCCGCTCTGTTTTGCAGATGTGGAAGGATTTTGCGGCTCAGTGATTTGCTGACTGCAGCCCCTCCAGTCTTGTGATTGCACTGGAATACATCACTGTTTGCTTCAGAAACACTTTGATTTTCTTGCAGGGACATAACTGTTTTCTGTTGTCTGCTTTTTTCAACGGCTAACCACAGCAAGAATTGAATCATGCTCTACCTATCGAGTTTCAACTTTCAACTTTGCCACTGTGTCTACTGTGCAGTCTGCATAAACAATATTAAGTAAAGAGCATGCCACTGCTCATTTTGTCTACAGTAATCAGAACAGTGACCCAGCAGAAGAACAAAAGGAGGCAAGAGGCCTCATCCGCTCGGTTCCTCGTGGTCTTACGGCTTGTCATTACCTCTCATTTCACCTGCTGTCACCTCCTGCCTTCCCCCCTCTTACCGTTACTACTCAACCCAGAGATGTAATCACATCTATTCAGTGACGAAGATGAAATTGTCCCTTCCATGCGGCTCCTCCTCCTCCTCCATCCACTACCGTTCGAGCCTGGTTGAATGTGGTCATCCCTTTGTTGTTGAGGGAACAAACAAATTATGTTTCCTTACGCAGTCAAGACAAGAGCGACCACTTGAATGGAATCAGACGGAGAGCAGAAGGAGCATGACGGGAATACAGAAGCTCAGTGAAATTAGCAAGGTAAATGGCGATGAGTGTTTGTCTTTGTGTGTGTTTACAGCAGTAATTAGTGCATTATGCTGTGGGTAAAATGCTCAGGCCAGCCATGCAGAGGAAATGGACAAGTAATGGAGTGTTACCTACGCCGAAGCACACCCACAGGGTTCATTTAACACACACAAACGCACATGGTTGTGGGTGCATCCAGTAAACACGGAAAACAAAATGTCACAGAGGATAATTGCAAGTGTTTTACTTAAATGATCATTGGTCTGTGTGATTAATCCGATTTCAGAAGTTGAAAGGCAACTTAAAGCCTTGTAAATTAGTGTGGGTGCTGTTAGAAGTTCAACAAGGTCTAAACAGTCAAGCAGTTGAGTCAGGTTCAATGAAAAGACTAACATTCTAACGCTGTTAGAGCAGGCAACCGCTTCCCAACGAGGCCACTCAAGCCACAAATAGATGTACTAATGGCTCTTTAAGGTACCTGGATGAACAGGTCTTCATAACCTTTGCTCCCCATTATAAGGAAACTGCTTTCAATTTTGTTTTCCCTCTTAATTGTACCTCAATACAGTATTCTTCACAGGGATGAAAAAATAAACAAAGAAAACTCTAGTCATTATCCAAATACTGGTCTGAAAAACTGATTTTTTTCTGGCACTACAAAAACAACCCAGTCACCAGAATAAATATTACCACTGACAAGCTAAAACTGAATGTTCCTTTATGATTCAACTTTCCATTTGTTTAAGTTGAATTTTCTATTTTTCTCTTGTCGCGACGCTGTGCTTATGCTCTGCTTAGGCTTAGGCTCAGAACCAACGTGGTTAGGGTTAGGGAATAATCATGGTATGACCTCAACAATCACGGATCGAGATAGCCTGACGTTCTGATGAAAGATACCTGGTTTTGATGCCAGAATATGTATGTATATCTCCACTTCTACTCAAAAAACACTCGCTGAAAAAACGTCCACAGGTGTCTCTAAAATTATCCAGTGGTGTGATCAGACCTGCCCAGTACAACACAGGAGGGCCAACTCCTAAAATACCCTCCACTCCCTGTGGTCTTACAGGTAGACAGACTGTTAAGCAAACTCCATTCTAAAAGCAGATGTTTAATGGTTGGGTCATAAAAACAGTAGTCATATCATAACAAAGGCACAATCGGCACATGCCAATGATTCGCTAACATCATTAACGAACCTGTGATAAAGGGTTTGTCTGAAGCCAGAGATATCTTTTACGACCCCTCCTTCTTTGGGGAAGTAAAGAAAATCATAAATGTGTTTTTTTTATTTGGCACCTTCAAAGCATGTCTTTACCTGAGAGGGGGCGTGTCCTTCTGCCAACAGGGAAGTGATGTATGCCTGCTCTCATCTCTATGTGTGGAGCAATTTTATGTTTATTTTTGTTGTTTGTTTTTATGTTTTTAAAGCCCCCATCTACTTCAGTTGTTGAGGAGAATGATGCAATGCTGGTTTGCTCCAGAAATGTTTTGTGGACTATTAATTTTGGCTAAACTCATCCTTAAATTGTTTTGTTTTCATCTAGATCTAGAGCGATATATGTATGTGTATATATATAAAAAGAAAAAAGAAATGCACATTGTATGATTTACGGCCGTCAGTGGCACCTGTAGTCTTGATCGAGAGGGTGGCAGAAGAATAAGAAAGGGAATCAGAAGAAGAAGCAAGGTTGACGGTTCATCGCCATGTTTTGATCCCATTTAGGGTAAGGAGATATTTTTTGAGCCTTTTATTTTCCTGCATTATTTGAAGTGTTGAAAAAACATTTTCATAAAGCAAACAAATTTGCCTTATCATAACCCTTTCTTATGTTGTTAAAATTATTAAGAACATGAGAGAAATACATTAAGGTACATTTAGAACAGAAAAAAATGTGCCAAAAAAATTAATTGTGATTTAAAAAATTAATCGTTTGACAGCCCTAATATATATATATATATATCACTAAGACTTTTCATCAAGACAGCCCATGAAACCTGTTGTTTTCTGGATGGAACTTTAAACAGAATGTTTATCAGTTTCCCATGGAATGAGGATGTGCAGACTATAGAGCCTCCTTGATTTTGTGACATTGAGCTATATAAACAAAACAGGCTTGGCTTGTTTGGCCTTTTCAGCAGGAGATACATGGCGGACTTAAAAGTGTAAACAGCATTCAAAAAGCTTTGAAGAGCTTTGCTGAAAAAAACACAAAGTGAAAAAAATCACATAACAACTGCGTATCAAATGGAGAAAATGCACAGTGTTAAGCTGATGGATGAGATTGTCGCCTGATGAAAAATGCGAGGTCTGAATACAGAGACGTGGTGTGTGTTTGTTTGTTGAGGTAGCCGCAAAGTTAGAATGATGTCCTCTTGACATTTTAACTGCTTAGCCTGGCGGAAAATGGCACTGTCGTATAAAAGTCACTTGTGCACGGCAGAGTTTATACTGGGCAAAGGAAGAAAAGGAATTGGGCATAACTGAAAAATCGAGGGAAGGGGGGTGGGTGTTCGGGGGGTAGCTGGTGTGTAAGGTACTGACTGGGACACAGTGATCTGGGCATTGAGGAGCGGGAGGAAATGAGATACGACATCTTCATTTAGCTTTAACATCTGCCTAACTCCGCAGTGCAACCTGCTCTGCTCAGGCAGACAGCAGCAGGCTCAGCTCCTCACACTAACAGATGGATTTAGACTTTCAGACTCAGACGCTTGGCAATATTCGCCGCCTCAGGTGAGATTTTAGAATTTGGTATTGAATCAAGCGTATCAAATCGGTCTTAGGATATGAAAAGTCGATGCGTAAATGGGATTTTCTTTTTTAATTAGTCAATCCGCTGCCATATTCCAGGGCCCCACCTGTACGGCTGGTACCTCGGGGCTGTGAATTGTGTATATTTCTCAATTAACTGTCATGAGAAGAGGTGGAGTGACAAAGAAAGAGGAGACATAACAGGAGGACGGATGTGACATTATTGCGCTTTTGCGACGGATAACGGGGGAAAAAAATATAATCTCCCATTCTGTGCATCTGTCTATCATTTAGCACACATTGGTCATAATTAGTAGAACATCTGAAAGATTGCAGGGTTTGATTTAATCAATGTTAGATCAACATTTTGATACAGAAAAAGGCCGTTGTGCATGACAGACATCTGTAAGTCTCACTGAAAGCAGCACTAATTGGAATATTTTTATTGGAAACAGATAAAATTACCACATAGAAACTGACTTCGCTGTTTCGATTCAGTCTCAGTGCTCTTCTGACCTCGTCCCCAGCTGTTTCTATCAGCGCTTTCTGCAGAGAGCTATTAAAACAATGTGCACCACCCTCCTAACATCGAATGGCAGATAGGTTAAGTTAGCGACCAGCTGGTGGACACATCAGAGCAATTAACTTGGAATCATATATTTCCTCTGAGGAACAGGGGTCCAGGTTCACCAAACCAACATGAACGAACTAGCTGGACGGAGGCCGTTGCATCGCCTCATGCCTCCTGTGTCCTGGCCAAAAAGCTGCGCTCGAACACACCTCAAAGACCACAGCCAACAACCAGCTGGCTTGCACTTTCTGCACCTGGGCAAGAGGAAATAATCTCTCCATACCAGCAGGTGGCAGTAGTATGTGTCCCTCATTCAAAAACAGGAACAGAGACACTACGAGCAGTTCTTGCGATAAAGCTGTGGGTTCTTTTTTGTTGTTGTTGTTGTTTTTTTACACCATTCTCGCTAATAAAGCCAATTCGAACTGACAGTATGTCTGATAAAAAGTTGCAAATGGCACCATAGAAGAGGAGGAACCACTGTGACTTTACAGCTCTCAAAGGAGCTCAGAGCCCTCTGTAAAAGCTCAGCTCCTATTGACTTCCATGTAATTTAAACCCAGCCTGTGAACCTGCCAGCCTGTTTACTTACCTGTGTACCTGCCTGTCTGTGTTCTGGTCCGCATGTAGGCTTCTGTAATAAATCCCTAAAGTTATCCTGCTGACTCCCCTGTCACCTTTTGATAAAAAAACCTAAAGGGCTCCGCCACAAATTCGTCATGCTCAATCCACCAAAAGGCAGGCGACAAGGGCCAACGAGTGCCATCGGTGCAGGACCCACTGCGACAAGTATGGCCACAGATCAGTTCATTGTAATGAATCATGGAAATGAATATTGCTACTGTCAGTGGCCGAAAATACAACTTAGTGCTTGTTGTGTTTACTCTTGCCTAGGGATGTATATCGTTAGGAGTTTATTGATACCGATACCGATACTCCTTATCGGTACCGATACTTATTGATACTCTTATCGATATTGCAACATGTAATTTTGTGTAAAAAAAATTAAGACTTTACAAGATGTCAAAAAAAATTCAACCTTCTTTATATTACCACAAGATAATAATAAAACTTCAACAGAACAGAAGCTATGCAATTACAAATACTCCACAACAGATAACCAGGACTTTTATATCTGGCGGATGCCGAAGCACGACGCAGCAATTCAGCTGAATTTAGCACGGGGCAGACAGGAAGTCAAGTACCGAAATAACAATATAACATCCAGTTACTTTGCAAAATAAAACACTCTGTGTTGACACCAGCACACAAATCTCAAAAAAGAGACAAACACAAGCTCTTCTACTAATCCATCGGGAACACTTCCTGTTGTTGTTTTTATGACACATACCTATAACTGC
>CAEMYA010000199.1:909013-938185 GCA_903131615.1 Diplodus sargus
GTTTGATTGCTATAACAAAGCCAGTAAAGTTAGCAGCCCGGCTAACGCTAAAGACTGCAGCACCGAAGCAGAGGCACCCGGTTTCGTTTCTGCGACGTCAAGTTACGGAGTTTGTTGTTAATTTTATAGTCATTACGGTTGGGTAGACGTTCAAAAACCATCCATGTCAAAAACCGATAAAAAATCATCAAAAAAAAGTTTTTTCTTTTTAAAAGTACCAATAACAGTACCGTTTGTCCGGAATCTTAACGGTACCCTGGTACCGACCAAATTAGGAGCCGGTACCAAAAAGTACCGGTCCTCGGTATACATCCCTACTCTTACCTGGCTGTGTCAAAATAGAAAAAAAATCAACCATTCAATGAATGCTGCTTTAATTTATTAATGATTGGTTAGTGTAAATTATAAAGTTGGAACATGAACTGTTTTCAGGTGAGCATGACAAAGTTTGAGAACGGCTGGTACAACGTCTTTTTGTTTTTGTTTGTTACATTTTATAGTATTGCATATTTCTTTAGCTACAGACGTCCATGCTCCACACAACATGAAAACCTACCTTTAACAAGAACTTCTTGTGCTTCTGCTTCCATCTTTTCACAATGCAGTTTGTTTGCATTAGTTTTTGCACACCCAAATACCTTAGATGCGAAACAAACCACTGTAACTGACCTGCCTCTGTTTGTTTGGAACAAGTATCCACAAGGGGCAGGTAAAAATCCTACCAACAGCCTACAAAGAATGTTTTCATAACTGATCAATAATCAGGTTTTATCAACTATAGTCAAATAGTCACACAAATAAAGTATTATAAACTCAGTGTGTGTGTGTCTGCTTAATAAAATGCGTAAATCATCTAAGTGTGTAACACCTTAAGTGTGTGAGTATGTAATAAATCTTGAGGGCTGGACAGAAAGCAAGCTGCAGCTGTAACTCACTCCGACTGTCACCTGCCCAACCGCACACACACACACACACACACACACACACACACACACACACACAATACTCTTGCACTTTTAGTGTGTGTGTGTGTGTGTGTGTGGTCCTGCTGTACGTCTGTGTTTAGTTCCATAGCAGAGCTATGGGAACATTCAGACTAAAGTTATTTGGCTCCAACCGAGAGACGAAAGCGAGATTGTCTGTGTGTGTGTGTGTGTGTGTGTGTGTGTGTGTGCGTGTGTGTGCGGCTGAGAGAAAGAATAGGAAAATAAAACCACAGATAGAAAAAAAAAACAAAGGCTCCCCTCTGATTGAATCTGTTGAGGCGTGGCATTGAGATAGATCACAAACAGTGATGTGTGTGCGTGCGTCTGTATGTGCTCCTGCCTGCTCTGACCGCTGCACGACGTGGAAAAAGATAGAATTTCCCCTCCATCTCTGAAAGACACGTAGCAGTATGTGTTTGTGTATGTGCCTATTTGTTCATAAATGTTCAGGCTGAGTGTGTGTGTGTGTCTGTGTGTGTGCACAATAAACACATTAGCGTGTGCATCAGCATTCATGCAGCCCAGTGTGTGTGATTAGATATTTACTCGGTGCTGCAGTGTGTGATTAAGTGCGGTTTGAAGCGGCAGCTTTACGCTACACTGCGTCCTGGACTCAGCAATCACAACAGCACACACAGGTAGGAGGAAAAGGCACATCAGAGTGCTCCTGCACCATTTCATATCTGCTTTAAAGGAGTTCACAGAGTTTGTCCCATTCATAAACATACTGATTACTGATGAGACACTAACACCCCTGATAGGAAAATAACTTATAACAAAATACACCATTTAAATATACATTTCGCCTAAGAGGAGCTCGCTGACTTTCGCGGGGTTTAAACATGTTATCATTATGTGCTCCGACTTCACATCAAACCTCCAAATCAATCTAAGTGTGTGGGTTTTCTCCTTGTTTGTGAGTCTTGGCTGCGGTTTTATAAAACGATTGTTTAATTGAGAGGATGTTGAGGCTACAAGCTGCAATCAGTGATGTGTTTTTGGCACTTTGCAAACAGTTACTGACAAGAAATACCTGCAACCATTCGCTCATTGCCAATTCCTCATTTCATTCTGAGCAGCGAAAAGGTGACAGGCGAAGACCATCTGTGGTCGACACGCTGTCAATCATGTCTATATATAATAAAAGGAACAACTGGGAATGAGCACACAGAGCGGGTGGTTTTTTTTTCTTCTGTTTTTTTTTCATCTGTCACTGCAGATAATTTCTCACGAGCACCTGCACAGATTTTAAGGATGAGCATGTGCCTCTTTGAGATTGGCTGTTCACTTTTCAGGCAATTACCATAATATGTTTTGAAGGGCGGCTCAGAAGTGTTGTTGATCAATGCCAGTCACTCTTCTGTTTCCTCAACTGCTGCTGAGCTGTTAAGCTTTTCTAAACGGGCAGAGTGGTCCTGGCTATGTTTGTGTTAACATTCAGGTCTCCCTGAACCACATACACAAGTGGACAGCACAATGCACAGCTACGTTCTGAAAATACCACAGATGTATTAAAAGAGCTGAAATAAGTGTCTCCATTAAGGGTTCATTTATGCTCTATGTCACATAAGCCTACATTTCTGGACAGAGCCCTCTGTCTGCGCTCTGTGTTCATTTCATCCCTATTTCTGCAGGATTTCTTAAAGCTTGCAGACAGTGACCGACATAGCAGTACCTCTGGTGGTCGTGGGGGGCAGTGTGGCCAATAGTTCAATCCAGACTTGAACATCCGACAAGAGGAAGAAGATCTAAAAAGGTAAAACTTTTTGAAGAGAGGTTATGGGAGTTGGTGAGAAGTTTTAAACATCTGTACGTTACTTTGTCCGAACACAGAGACAAACAGTCACTAAAGAGCAGCTTAAATAAAAAAATTTTAAAAAACCCAAAGAAACAAAAAACTGTCAACTTTCATAAAACAGGATTTCTCTACAAACTAGGTTTTTCTAAATGCTACATGTTTTTATCTTATGCTGGAGGCTATGAAGCAAGCATCAGTCACTGCAAAAACAGCTACTGGATGTTTTTGAGCATTTCAAACAGATTCACGTATTTACGACTTTGTGAGGATGTTAGTGTGGTAATGTGATTGGGTTGTCATTTTAAAACAAGTTTATTTTCCCAGGGAACATCTGTGTGTCTCGCAGACTGTCTCACTGACAGATGAATCACCAGAAAGCATTCTGGAATATAAAACTCATCTTGTTGTTGAAATTACCAGCTTCCAAATGTCTCTCTCACGTGTGTGTGTGTGTTTGTGTGTGTGTGTGTGTGTGTGTGTGTGTGTGTGTCTGTGTGTGTGTGTGTTTGAGAGAGAGAGACTGAGTGTGTCTATACGTGTCTCATGAGCTACAGTTTGTACCTCACAGATGTGCCCTTTTCACCTTCATTGTGAAAACCTGTACTCTTTACCAAGCCCACCGCCACTGTTTGGCAAGTTACTTCCAAAATGGTATATCACTAGCTACTGAGTAGGTGTGTTCATTGTCCATCATGAATTAAACTAGGCTTTTTCTATGAAAATGGCAGTACTTGGGGTTGCCTCGTCTATCAAGTATATCTGAGATAATTCAAGAAAAACCAGGAAACCCCAAGTGTTTTGGTTATTTTATGGCATCGGGGAAAAATGGAAGGCAAATATCATTTTGAAACCACGCTGAGGGCAGCAATGAGAATAATGATTGGTAGCACTGTCACTAATGTTCACATCAGTACCCTCTTCTACTCATTAGCTGTCGACAATCATGAAAAGACTTACTGTATGAACCAACAGTTTGACATTATTAATAAAAAACTCACAGAGCCAGGCCTAAGTGCCTCGCTTTGGGAGTTAGGTCGAATGATTATCTTAGACCTCACAGAGTTGTTGCAGCAGAAGAACGCACAATCAAGTCAATGTTTCAAGGTGTATCCAGACCAGGTGTTTTTCATTAAGCATGGTTGAAACGTAAGAAAATAATACAGTAACGTTAAATCTTGCATAATTTCAACAAATATTTGAAAGCAATCATACTACTAAACTGCATGCCACAGCAACACACCAGACTAATGCATGAAATATGCAGTGAGATGAAGGGGGAGAGACATGACTGGACGGTACAGGATGAGAGATGTAGCCCCCAACAGTTCATTGTGTATTATTGCAGCGCAGAGAGAATATAGATGTTTAATACAGGAGACCAATCTGTATGTTGTCACTGTTGACAGTCTGCAGTCATTCATACGGTTCACTGAACAAACACAACTGTAGTCTGACATTAGTCTTCGTGATCAATGTTTTTATAATACGTTGAGGTTCCGTAATTCCGTCATGGTGCTCATCCATTTGTTTTCATCCCTCGTTTTTTGTCTGTGAGTTTGTATCTCCCTTTTTTTCTGTTGATTTTTTTTAGTATGCCTGATTTTAATATATTAACATGTGGGGAGGATTAAAGAGATGCACTTTTAGTTGTCCATCTTCAGATTGTGGTTTCATGGCAGCGGACCAGGCCACAGCATCTGCCGTTACATGACTTCATTACGTAGCGTAGTGTGAGTGGAGTCACCACTTTCCATGCTGGCAAATCTATACGGAATCATTCTTTGGTTTTTATGGTGCCTGTTAAATAAAATGTTAAATCATGTATATTTCTTACAAGCTGATGTTAACTAGCTTAAAGGGGTCAGCGGTATGACCAGGCCGACAGAAATCTATAGACACTTAATCTGGGGTGGTAATGCGCTGCTGGACATACCAACCGGCAAATCCTATTAAAACGCACCACTTTCATGGTTAAAGCTTTTTAGTTACCCCAACCTTCAAGCTCTGTTATTAAAGCTCTCTGTTGGTTTTTCACCCGTCTAAAGAGAGAGAGAGACGTGCGATGATAGATTTATAGGCCCCTCACATATGCTGGAACAATCAAGGAATCACCCCCGACTCTAGTCCTCTCCTTTAATAAAAAACACCAGTGAGAGAACAAAAAGAGCGTTGGTGAGAACGGATGGATAAAAAAACAGAAATGGAGCTGAATGATGAGAGAGAGAGAGGCAAAGCAAGATGGATGAAGAGCTGCAAGAGGAGCTGGGAAAGAGCTGAGAGAGTGGACAGACGTTGAAGAAGAGGGTTTTTTTAGTCTGGTGAGACACAGGAGAGGATGTATAAAAAAAACAGTAAAGTTTGGATGAGATGTAAAAAATGTGGAAATGAAAGAGACGGAGGGACAGTGGGGAGGGACTGAACGAGCATGATTTAATGTGGCTCGCCTTTATGAGGTTGTAAGTCTTGTTTTTTTGATGAAAGTGATCTTTGGTTTATAGCTTACCCTTTTCTCCGCTCAGTCGACTCTCCCCTGCTCCTTTCTTCTTCCTCCATCTACAGTGGTAAAACACTAAAAGATCTCCAGAAGATAGAAACAGGAGGGATGTTTTTCCTTCCATGGTTAATATTCAACACATGGTTTCGTTTTTCCCCCCCATACAATACTTGGAAAGCAAACCTTTCCATATTTGTCCCTGAGACGTTTCTCGATGTGGCCTCAAGAGCAACTTTACATTCCTCCACTGTACATAAACATGATGGTGTCTTTAAAAGTAATCACATCCCTACATCCCTGAATTGAAAAATGTACTTATTAGTCGGATTTATTGAGAGGTTTGTGGTCAAAACCCACATGATGCTGATAAGGAATTTGTCAGGAAAGGAAAAGTAACTGATGCACTCACCACTTTTAACAAAGATTATAACACTTTTTTTAATGCAAAAAAAAGTAACACTTTTGGAATAATTAAAAAAGATGATTTTAGGAGGGAATTGAACCCACAAAGTTTTTTTTTTTTAAACTTGCCATCCACAGCTTTTTTCACGGCTGCTCTGGATTGGAAAAATGACACTTTCCACCTTGTCATTGATGTTGGACCTGGTAGTGAATCAATCATGTCAAATTTGGAGAAGATTGGACAATGTACACTGAAGTTACAACAATTTCCTATTTCATGGTGGGCAACACAACTCACTCAAATGGATTTGGCCACCTGACGTGAGAGTGAACACAGCTGGACACCGAACGGGGACAGAACATAGCCTCCAAGACGGACTGAGGTCAGTTTGTAGGCAGGGGATATGGTGCAGAAGTGATTTACAGCGGCTCTGATCAAGGCGGTGACTTCAGGGATGACAAGACCCAGCAGGCAGAGATGGGAGAGGAGTGCAGCAGGAGAGAGGCGACAGAGTGGGACATCAGCAGCGGATGAAAACATGTAGAGCTGGAATATTTGCACATCTTACTCTGTGAACTGAGGATTTACTTCAACCAAACCTGAGGTGATGGTGGAAAGTCACTGTGTCAGTGACTTTTTGTTTGTGTAACACTGTTGGCAAACAATGTCAATTATGACTCCTGTGCCTTGGCACAGAAAAGCGATTTAAAAATCTGGCCTGCAACTTTTGTCATTTTGGTTCATTCTCTCCACTCTCATTCCAGCAGTAGCAGGCAGCTGTTCTCAGTCAATAAAAGAAGAAGCTCTGATTAACTCGTTGTTCACTACTTAAAGGTTAAAAACTAGCTGTTGTCCAGAGTCGGGCATTTCTCAATAGTTGGTGGAGACAAAAATAGAGCCAAAAGAAAACCAGACATTTTTATGAAGGTTCTCATGTTGACTCTAAGAGCTGTGTCGTCGGCAGCTGGACTTGTTTCAGTTTGTTGAAGACGTCTCACCTCTCATCCAAGAGTATTGGAATGACACTGAAATTCAGAGCTTACACGTGTCCTTAACGACCCTGTAAGGACCCTCCCACACAGGGTTTAAAAGCCTCCTGTTAGTTAGAACTGAAGAAGCCTCCTGGATGCGAGGTGAAACATCTTCAACAAATTGAAACAAGTCCAGCTGCCTACAATACAGTCCTAAAACTAATAAATGAACCCCCTAATTTTTGGTAAGCATTTGAATTACTCTCTGACTGTTTATACAGACTTCCTTCCACCTCTCTACTCTTTCTCTCAGTTCCTTAGCCTTTACCGTTTCTCTCTTTCTCTCTCCCTTCTTCTCCGTTCTTCTTTCAGTCTCCCCATCTTATTTTTCGACTCCTGTGTGTCCCTCTCAACCCTTCTCTCGCTGTGTGTTTAATAAGGAGGGATTGGTGGAGGAGACGGCCTGTACGCCCTCCTCACTTCACTGAGCTACAGTCCTTTAATGCAGGAAACACGCTGACACACACACACACACATGCACGCACGCACGCGCACACACACACACACACACACACCACTTCATACTGTGGGACTTCATTGGCTACCCGTTGCCTTTTTCTCTTTTCTTTGCTGTCTATATAATTTTGACCTTTTCCCCCTGAATTCCATTGCTTTTCTTACTTCTGACCTTTTCATTTCTCTGTGAGCATGTGATCGCCTTTGTTTTTGAGCACTTTCTTGTTTTATTTGTGCTGACAAGCCTTTTCAGTTTTTACCTGCTAAACAGCTTCTTTTCTGCTTTACTGATGTTTTCTTATTCATTCCCCCCTGTCTCATGTGCTCTGTTTCATCTTTAGCTTTGCCTAAAGTTAAAACCGACAAAGTGACACGACAGCACAGTCTGTCTGGAGCAGAGACGAAGCTCCTATTCATACTGTACCTGTGTCTTTAACAGCGGAGGTACTCAAAGGAGAATTGTCTTCTTGCAATTATACCTAGGCTAATAAAAAGAACATTATTTTAGAAAGATATGTGTCATTTTTTAGTTAATTGCATTTTAGATTGAATGTTACACAATGTAAATTCTTATTCCAATATATGTTGTTTGTCATTTCCCTCCAGAATGAGCCATATAAATGTTTTTGGTTCCATCTTATATTAGTGAGATACTACAGGTCATGCAGGTCCACTTGGTGTCTCAGATCATGGCGAGGGCTGCTCCCAGAGGGAGACTGATCCATTAAGTAGGAGCTGCTTCTGGTTATGCGACACTATATCACACTACCTCTGCCTGGGTATCTGACAGACTTTATTTGCAGGACCACTAGCAGTCAAATGTAAAGGTTAGGGTTAAATTCAAAAGACAAAAACAACTAGGACTGCAACACTGGACAATTCTGCAAAGACTTGGTCAGTTGTTATTATTACTATGCTGACTGTCATAGATTACTAGATATACACCTGATGAGGTACCTGTGTATTGATATGCCATACTGTCTCTTGCAGTCATGCAGAATAAATAAAACATAGAGGAGATGTCACTCTGAGAGCAGAGAGAGGTGGACCGGGCCCATTAACTCAGTTGGTAGAGTGGCCATCCCATGTACAGAGGCTTTGTCCTCATTGCAGTGGGGTACGAGTCCCTGTCTGGGGCCCTTTGCTGCATGTCACCCCCCCATCTCATCCTGTTCCCTGTCATTTCTGAAGCTGCCCTATCAATAAAGCATACAAAGGTTAAAAATATATATATTTAAAAAAAGAAAAATGCAGGTAATGGCAGCCAGGAAGATGAATTAGTGTTTATTCAAAATAAACCATGGACACAGGTTACCTGAACAATAGGCACAGGCAAACACAACAGACTCGACAGAGACTGGAATGAATTACAGGTGGAGAAAGGCGGAGAAACACAGGTGGAGGAATGGTGTGGGCGAATGAGGCTGATGTGTGGGGGAGGAGCACATGAACACAACACAGGAGGGAAACAGAACACTGGGAACACGGGTGAACAGAAAAAAGCACAGCAAAACAGACAAAGATATGAAGTGGAAAATAAAACATTACACACACGGAGAGAGCCTACAAAATAAAACAGGAAATGACTGAACTAAAAGCCCAAGAAGACAGGAGTAGAAGTAGTTACATTTGGAGCTCTCTTTTCAACTTTTCATTCTTATCTGCCCTGACAGGATGTTGTTTATAGGATTAGGTAGAAAAAAAAGAAAAAGTAAAATGCATTAAATATTGCTTCCAGTAGCATTAAAATTACCATAAAAATAAAAGCAATAAACATTTTTTATTAATAAGACTTCTAATAATAATAATAATAATAATAACAATGATAATAATTAAATGAATCATCATTATGATTCACTAATGCTCCCCCTTTTCTGCATCCACCTAGTTTCTCTCTCCCTCTCTCACTGTAACCGCTCCCCCTGGTCATAGCAGCTTTGACAGTGAGTGAGGGAAAAGAAAAGGCCATGTGGTGTTTCAGATAAGCACAAAGTTCTTCTCTCAGGAACGCAACGACCCAAATCACTCACTTTCACTCTGACGCACACGGACACACACACACAAACACACACACATGCTGACACAGATAAAAAAAATTAAAGAGCGATTCAAACAGGAAGCTCAAAGAGTCAAGGATCAATCATTTCACTTATTCTGTCTCAGATCTAATCATGTACATAAACACACACACACACACACACACACACACACGGTACAGCTGTCAGATCAGCTGGGTGTTTGAGCTTTAGACAAAACTGTATTTTATAAACTGTATTTTGTGGTAAACGTTCCTGCTGTGGAGGGTCAGCTGACTCAGACCATCTACCTCCCAGGAAGGCCTCATTCTCACTGCAGACTAATAAATAAATGATTACATTGCAACACCAGCAGGTGTGATTGCACCATTGATTTGTTTCAGCAGTATAGAACACTAGCTACCTCCTCATAAGCTGCACACTTCTCAGACACTGGAGGTAATGTCAAGTGGGAGGATATCTGTAAAGAGCCTGTGGGGGCGTTGTGATAGCATTATTCCAGAGGGTTGTGATCCCACTCAAAGATGGACATAGAGGCTTTAAACACAGGATTTACAAAGTATCACAATCATGGAGTTAAGCCAAGTATCTTGAGTTAGTCATCGGGCTTTAGATTTACAGTAGATTTAAAATGTACAAAACACACATAAAGAATAGGTGCAATGCTTACTCTTAAATATCGCTTCCTGGGGGAATAATTTATGCCAGAGTTGCAAGATGCAACCAAAAGAAGTTCAGCTGAACCAAAATGTTGTGAAACTTAGAGGTTTCAAAAGTCAGCATTGCTGGACCAAGTCCACAAAACACCTTCATTTGCTGGGAAGTCCTTTTCAAAGAACCAACCAAAGATCAGCCTGGACCAGACTATGCCTGTGCTCCTTCAGTGTGGTAGTTACCTGATGCACCAGACTGTTGTTATATAGAACCATCTGAAATCATCCCTAGATACCTGTAGAGCGAGTCCAGAATGCTGATCCTGTCCGTTGGTGAACTTCCCCAAGTTTTCCCACTCCGACCTCTTCCGTGACCCCCACTGGCCTTCAAAGCCGTCAACAGAACTGCACCCCACTGGTCAGACCACAAGCCCCAGTGAGAGCACTTCGATCATCTACATCAGTTGGCCGACTGGTAGCCCCATCGCTGAGAGCAAACAAAGCTTGCTTAGCGAAGTCGTGACTCTTCTCTGTTTGGCACCTCACTGGAGAAACGAATTTCCGACCAATATCAGGACAGCCGAATCATTCTCAATCTTCCGCAAGACTCAAGACTCATTTGTTAAGACTTCACCTCGACCCCGCATAGCATGACTCCCACAAAGTTATTCATCTCTCCTACAGCGCCCATTACAATTAAATGCACATGGCCAGTTATGCAAATTAGGTGATGACGTCATTTAGCGACTTTTAGCACAGCCAATAGTGACTTTCCTTACTGAGGAGTTGGCAACAGTGATTGACTCCCTGTTGGAGCTCTGATCATCTTCAAAATTCTGGTGTCCGTCCACAGGGCAGGTTCTGTTCTTTTTTCCTCCTTGTAAACCTTATTCTCTAGCACACTGTGCTTGTCTGACTCTAGTGACTAGCTGCCTGTCACTAAATGGACCTTGTTTTCTCTCATCCCTATATGCAATCTGTCACAGGCTGAAAAGCTACTGTACCTTTTCAGACAACAGCTTGACACCCGACCCATGCTAGCTTATACTGACATGTAATTACTTACTTGACAAAAAAAAACACAACAACTTGGCACTTGTATTGTTGCACTAAACACACTTTTACTTGGTTGGGCTGGATAGATCAGGTGTTAGAACCTGACCTAGAACAGATTGGGAGCCAACACTGTTTCCAAGAGCACTGTGTGAAATGTATATAAAAAAAGAATGCAACGTTTTGCAGCGTCAGTTGAATACAGTATAACGAGAAGATATTTAATGTTCAAACTGATAAACCTTATTGTTTTTTTGGAAATAAGCACTGGTGAATTAGATTACCTTAACATGTGAAGTGAGAGGAACCACAGCATCCAAACTCTTTTGGAGTCGGAGACACCTTGACTCAACATTTTCTTCTTACACATGATCTGAGGACAGTTGATGTTTCACCTGTCCTTCAATCAAATACACCCCTTGTCAGGTTTAATCATAATAAGGGTCAGTGTTGACCACTGTGCCTGATGAATGTGTATGTGTCCTCATTTGTAAGGCAGTTTGTTTGAGCATTGTACAGTAATGCCTGTTGATAATGTAATAAAATGTGCAATGTTAACCCCACCAGTGTGCTTCCTCATTGCTATGGGAAAAACTGTACTTTGGTGTTGTTGTGTGTCAGCTATTCTTTTTTTTTACATTGTCAAAATGTTACTGAGGTTTTTACACATGCACATCTGATTTTGATAACATCTAGCTCTTGTTCCTGTGGCCTACACTTTTTGTCAGTGGCTTTGGACAAATGTCCCTTGGATGTAAATGTAATGTAATGAAACGGTGGTGAGTCACATCCTCACATAAACCCTTCAGAGGCTGATTAATGATCCAGCAGAGGTATCTCTGATTAAGGTCCAATCCGCTCCAACAGGCTGGACATGCTGGATGCAGTGTTACTTCTCGCTTTACATCTCAGCGTCCATGTTAACAGGTTAGGCTGGCAAAATTGGATGCACGAGACATGCTTCTCATCTCCACCATGACACGAGCACAGTTCTTGGCAAAAATAGACCTCGAAACGACCTGCAGACAGTCGTATCGACATCATACCAGCGTTTTACTACAGTACTGTTATGTCTCTATGTGTAGAATATGTCACAGATATGGAGAGAATACACACAACAGGTGAGAGGCAGTTTCTTTCCTGTGCATTGCGCATCCTTCTTTCACTTTCTCTCACCCTCCCGCCTTCACTTTCCTCCTTGTGCTTTCTCACTCATTCACAGGGGATAAAGGAAAATCCTGTCATTATATTTTTTGACAATTGTCAAATTCAAACTCCATGTAAATGGCAGCAATGCAGCTGCCATGCAGCCTTTGTGAACACGAACACGTGAACACATGCCGTACAGTCATCCAGTGTGTCCAGTCTGTAAATCATGAAACGGTCTCCTTTAGCTCCTGTCTCTTTAAGGCCTCCTCCTGAATACCCAGTCTGCTCTGATTGGCCAGCTCACACACATCTGAGCCCTCACCACCTACCATGTCTCTGCTCCAACATGTTTTCAGCTTCCAGAAGACAGATTGTCAGATACAGATTGTGCTGCTGAGAGAAAGTCCTAAAACCAAGAGGCTTGTAAAAAATGTAAAGTCAACAGATACTAAAAAAGAAAAGTCAAAGAAGCTGATGGTTTAATTCCACAGGAAATTTGAATATCAAGAAAAATGTTAAACCATACAAGGTATTGTAATATCCCTAATGCAGGAGAAATCAATTGCAATTCAACAAATAAATGGTCAGTTTTCCATCAGAAAGAGTGTGTGTGTTTGCTTTAGTGACCCTTATCGGTCTTAGAACAATACACATAGTGTCCAGAATCCATCATGTAAAGAGACTACATCTGCAAACAGCACACACTGACACGCACGCAGTTAAGGACCTGCCTCATTTGTGCATATGTGACACCCTATGTCTGTTTGTGTACAGTGTCCGTGTGTGTGTGTGTGTGTGTGTGTGTGTGTGTGTGTGTGTGTGTGTGTGTGTGTGTGTGTGTGTGTGTGTGTCTGTGTGTGTGTGAGCTGGTATTCTGTCCCGTGTGGCGCTTTTATGGATGTGATTTATCGCCTTCGGTCTCCAAAGTGAATATTAATAGATTTATAGCTCAGGAAACTTTGCAATCCATCTAAACTATGAGGGAGAAGAGAGATCTAATCAGTCAGGAAAACAGAGTGAGGTGGTGTTTGAAAAGAAGGGGAGTAGACGTGTTGGCTGGAAGACGAAGAAAACGAGTGAGCAGCCTCTCCGAAGAGCTGGTTGTTGTTTAATGTGCTGCTCACACAGTGAGTCAAGACTTTTAGTCACCCCTCAGCACAAAACCCAAATCGCATTTAGTACAAAACTGAGGTAGAAGAGCCAGTTTGATTCTAGTTTGATGGCATCAGATAGCTACAACCCAAGACAGGGATCATTTTTTCTGGCTGAGTTGCTGGCGGCATATGCTTTGTTCACCTCTTAAAGTGTCCCGACAGTTTTCATACCGTCACTGAGGCTGTTGCGAGCCTCCCTGTTGGCTGATGGTTCCAGTCAGCTAAGTGTCCAAAACAGTAACAGCTGTTTATATTGCCTAGCCTCTAACTATCTGCTCTAATTGGGAGTTTGTTTTGTTCGCTCAGCCAATGGGGGTGTCCGCCTTGACTCCCCAAACATCTCTGTCCATTTTCTGTTGGCCACGCTGTCTGATGAGGTCTGATGATGTGTGTGTATGTGAGAGAGAGAGTGTGTGTGGGTGTATGTATGGCAGACTGGGTAAATATCAAGGGCAGCAGACTGGTTTACAATGTGTCAACACACAGCATCAGCAACTGCCTTTATCCTCCCTCTTTAACAACCATGCGTTTCCAGCGTTAAGATGGTGGTTGGCCCATCGCTAAAGAACTTTGGAGGACTTACAGAGAAAGAAGAGGGTAGCGACAATTTATGTGTGTATGTATGTGGGTGCCAGAGCTCTTTGGGCCCCATTAGTAGTGTTTTTATTTAATAGGGAATCTAATTGATTGAAGGTTGTTGGAAGGATAATGCTGTTTTTAAACTGTGCCTCCTGCTCCATCTTAAAGGAATCCAATACTTTCCTCTGGCCTGCTAAAAGCATGAATAAAAAACGATTAGTTTTGGCTGAGCACTGTGCCAATGTTTTAAGAGGAAGGAAGAAGGAGGAGAGGGAATAAAAGATGAGAGGAACAGCGACAGAGGAGAAAAAAATCTGTTGGGAGCCGTTTTGTTTGTCTTGCAAAGCAACGGGAGTATGGCTACACTTTGATTGATTCTCCAATGGTTACTTGTTCAGCCAATCACATTGCTGCCCACTTTATGGGGAAGCTTGCACAAGTTTGCATCCAATCATCTCCCACACCCGCTGACATGATGCCACCGGCTGAAATGGTACCTTATCACGGATTCTGCATCATAATGTCAAAGCTATAAACACACCGCCGTCAAATATGTACAGGAGTGACGCTTTATGGTGTTTCAGGCAGGAGACATAAGTCATGCATGGCACAACAGCAGATCAGTTCAGTCCACTCATCCAAACAAACACCAATCACATCTGACACTGTAAACCGGGGGGGTTTGTTCACAAAATCAGCCCTCCTGTTTCTGCCTGCCATGAGCTACAGCTGCTTCCTTCACCAGCCCTGACTCACCCTCTTCACCAGGTCCTTCATCAGGCACCTTTCGGGCAAATGTTCCCATTTTTCTGTACTTGATACACGTACCTGTTTGACCACACTCTGAAGTGGCATACAGACAAAAAAAACAGCCCTCCGTTAAAACAATACAGGGAGCTGCATTGGAGTATCGTGGAATGATAAGTATTCAGCTGAAAAGAGTATTGGTACAGATAATGTACTTTTTACAAGCATGAGTATCATTTTAGTAAAATGTGTCCGTATTTCTCAGCTGTGTTCACATCATCCCGCGCAAAGTACTCCCCCCGCCTCCTACCACGACATGCTACAGCTCTGCAGCACTGCACACACACACAATCTGTCCGGTGTCCATAGGGGTTGACAACAGCTCGGACTTCTTCCACACCAGGTTATGTTCTGTCATCTGTGTGCTTCTTCCCTGGTTTGGAGAGCAACTTCAGCAGAGTTACTTGAAGAACAAGGCTCGTACTCGCCGCAACGCAGTTGCCTTGAGTTGACTCATGTTTATTATTAAAGTGCATTGTTATTTTATATACATAGCTCATAAAAGTAACTAATAGTGTAATGTTAGCCTGCAAATAAAAGCTTTATACACACACACACACACACACATATATATATATATGTATATATATATCAGCATTAAAGTTGCAGTGGGTATTTTTGAGAAAGCGTATTGATGGAGATGTACAGAAACCACAACAATAATAACAGTAATATAATTATAATCATATCATAACTGAAATATTAATATTAATATTATCAAAAGTCAAAAGTATAATAATGATAATAATGATGATGGTGATCATAGTAGGAGCTAAGCAGGACCACATCAGCAAGGCCAGCTATGAT
Source organism: Diplodus sargus (assembly GCA_903131615.1). Lineage (NCBI taxonomy): Eukaryota > Metazoa > Chordata > Actinopteri > Spariformes > Sparidae > Diplodus > Diplodus sargus. The sequence goes on from CAEMYA010000199.1 coordinate 924,420, forward strand.
CCATAGGAACCTGCGAGTCGAGACGGAGACAAGTTGGAAACATGCATCACTGAGACATGAATGTACAGATAGAGAGGAAGAAACAGGAGCTCAGTCCATTGTGGGGAGTCACCCAGGCAGTTTGAGCCAATGGCAGCATAGCTGCAAGACCTAGCCATTACCTTAAACATACTCTTAAACATAGAGAGGGTGTCTGCCTTCCTAACCGACGCTGGAAGATGGTTCCACATTTGGAGATTCTGGGAGCCACAAATGACCCTGCATTCTGGGGTCACAGTGTCCTAGTGGGGTTATATGGAACCTCTTAGATATGCAGGTTCCTGGCCATTAAGGACTTTTTATGTGAGGAGGACAATTTCAAATTCTATTGTGGATTCTACAGGAAGCCGGTGCAGAGAGACTAATATGGAAGAAATATATTCTCTGAGTTCTTGTCAGTACACGCTGACAGCATTCTGTATGAGCTGGAGAGTCTTTATAGACTTATTGGGGCAGCCGAAAATAGGGAAGTGCAATTATCCAGCCTTGAAGTAACAAAAAGGTGGACTGATTTGTCTGCATGGTTTTGTGACAGGAAGTTCTTGATTTTTGCACTATTCCATAGGTGGGATAAGTCCTTGAAATATGTTTTTATGAGGGGGTTAAAGGAAAAACCCTGATCAAAGATAACGCTCGGATTAGTTGCCGGAAGAAAAGCAAGTGTAAGCAATGGCGCAGCGCACAGCAAGACAAACGATGTGTTTACTGTAAATTAGCTGACATGAATAACACATGGAGCACACCATGTCTATGTTGCAGTGATCGGCTGAAGTAAATGTACTGTACCCTTCAAGGATTTCATCTAGCGAATGGGAGGATGACCTGAAAATGTGGCCACAAATAACGCATCAGGATTATATTATTTACCTACAGGTACCTTCATACGGGTAAAGTGGGTCATGCTTTATTCCATCTATTGAAGGATCTGGTATGTTGAAGGTGGATGTTCAGCCCAGTCAGTCCAGAACACTCAGCCTATGTGCTGGTGACAAGCATGGGAGCCATAGAGACGACTGGGTGCTCTTCTATCGCTGGACTGTGGAAGTCATGTGGCTGCACACCTTCAAATGTGTGAAAGGTGCTTTTTAAAATATACATATATGCACAATAATTGTTGTTGTGGAATTTCGGCTCACTTGACCATCCAGGAGAGATGTAGAAGACTCAGACACACCGATGATTTACATTGAGATAGTTTATGGAACCTGGTCATGGAGGAGCAAAATAACAGCACGTCGGTCTGCACAGAGTGTTGCCATGATAATCCTATTCAGTCCTCCCAAATGCTCAAATTATATCTAGAGCCTCAGGAAGTATCCCTCCCATACATGGTTATCTGTTTAACAACGTAGCAAGAGGGGTGAATGCAGAGTTTCTGCGACTGAAGGCCTCCTTACGAGTTGTATGCAAACAGTTAGCTTAGCCTTAGCCTGGTTAATCAGACATCTGTTCTGTAGACATATCTACAGTAGCTTTGACTAGGTTTAACTAGGTTGCAGAGACCATGAGATATAAACTCATAAAGCAGTCCTCACTGTCTTCATCCAGACTTTAACGTCCATACAGGATACAAATGACCTCCTATTGTGGGACAGAATGACCTGGAAGAATCATATTTTTCTCCCACAATTGTCAGACATGCAAGGGCAAAATACTCTATTTGAAAGTAGAATCTCACTTAACATAAGCTTTGAATCTTGTCATCAATCATGTGGGTAAACTTGGTGAACAATTCTCAGCTGTGTTCTTTGACTCGTCTAACTAGCAAATAGAATATTAAAGAAAGTCTACTGCACAGAATTATGGTAGTAGACGAGCTTGCAGCTACTTTGATTCGAATAGCCTCTCACAAAACTGAAACTGTGTTATAACGTATACCATTGTATTGAAAAACGTGTTTATATAAAGACTATACAATAAAATTTAACTTGTCATGCAGATAATGTTAAGTTGCTATTTGTGAACTGCACAAAACTGCAAGAATGAGAATCATGGAGAACCTGTCAGTATCTAGTCAAATCTCATATCTCATATAAGGTATGTGTAACCGTCATTACTGTACATTTTATATTTTGGATCATTTATATATGTTATTATATTTTATATATGTTTGTTATGTATATTATTTGTATAACTTAAGTTACTGATAAATATGTTATTATTATGTTACTGTTACATTATACATTTTGTCATTTTTTTGTACTTTAATATGTGTGTTTTTATGTACAGTGTTTGGGTTGATTCATGCTTTTGTTTTGGTGGGTACAGGTATGTGTGTGACATAGCGGTCCACCATGTGGATCGAGGTAGTTGTTGTGTTGTGAACCCCGACATGTGAGGTCAGAGATATTGTACTGTTCTGCTGTTTTGGTGAGCATTAAAAGAAGACTGAAAACGAGAAGTGTAGCCCGCTATTTATCCACAGCCAGAAGTGACTGGAATACGCTACTAGGCAAGAAAAGAGGGTTACAGTATGTACAAAGTGTGGGGTCAAGGTTAGTGAGCTACTTCAAATCTTCTCTACATCAAAACACAGGTTGCACAGGTATGGAGTCATGTAAGTATAAGTCTAACTACATCGCTTGGATCCAAAGGAAGCTCATTTTAGTGCTGGTAAGTCAATCAATTTGTATTTATAAAGCACCAATTCTCAACAAATGTTATCTCCTCATGACTCGCAGGCTACTAAGTGCAGAGCAAATTTGATCAAGGTTGATCGGCACAATCTGGTAAAAAAACAAACTGAAGTGCTTTAGTCCAAACACTCCGCTTACAACGCTCTGGGACACTCTGAATCATTCAGCCAATTCATCCTGGAGCTGATTAAGCCTCAACTTCATCAAAGTCTACAGAAGATGGTCTGATGGGTCTGGCAAGAATCAATTTTTGTAGAGAAAAAAATATAGTTTCACCACTATTGGCTAATGTAAATAAGAGATTTTCATTAACTATCAAATGATCCACAGTGTAAGTGGTAAGGTATGTCGAAAATAATCTGATCTTTATTTTCACAGATTATGTGGTCATTATAAGCTGATGTCTGGAATGGACATGCGATGTGTTTCAGAAGTAAGTAAACTGTTTTCAAGGATCTTAGTGAAGAGGGGAAGGTTATATATGGGTCTATTCTTGGCTAAAACCTCTGGATCAACTAGAGGGTTTTTAAAAAGAGGTTCCAGCAACTTTAAAGGACTGTGGTAGATACCATGTTAATAGGGCAGATTGATGTGTATTAATAAAGCGCTAATTAGAGGAAGAACTTCATTAAGCAATTTAGTAGGGATTGGGTCTAACAGACACATTGATGGTGTTATGGTTACAAGAGGAGGGGAGGACCCAAATGCAGAAAACACTCAGGTGGCAGACAGGATTCCAGAACTAAGGGTGAGCTGGAAGATACAAAAAAACCTCAAGAAATCCAGAAAAAACAAAAACCAGTCACAAGGACAAAAGACAAAGTAAGAAAAAAAAAAAGCTTAAACAAGTGCAAACAAAAGCAAAGCACAAATCAATTAAACACAAGGAAAAAAAACAGGGGGAGACACTAGGAGACACTGGAGATGACAGAAGGCGAACACAGAAGGAACTGACAAAGACAACTGGGGAAACAACGACTATATACACACAATAATGAGGGGATGAAGTACAGGTGGAGCGATGCAGGAAAAGGACAGCCGAGGGAAAGGAACAGAAAAACACTGGAAGGAGGGAATAACACAGAGGGAGGATCTGAAAAGCAACACCCAAAACATGAGGGCACAATTTCAAAAGAAAACAGGAAACAACAAATAACCGGGATCATGACAGATTGATGAAGAAATAATTGTAGCTAGCTGTTGAAGGTCAATGGTAGGAAGGCTGTCTAGTGTCTAGATATATATCTGGTAACAGCTGTTTCTAAGTGTTTTATGCTAGAGGCAATATTGGTACCATCTGAGGTCAGAAGGTGAATAATTGTGTTAGTAAGTATAATTTTATCTTTACAGAAGCCCATAAAGTCATTATTGCTGAGTGTTATAGGAACACAAGGATCAATAGAGGTATGACTCTCTGTCAGCCCAGCTACAGTGCTGAAAATAAACCCGAGGTTGTTCTTATTTTCCTCTATAAGTGCTGAATAACAAGCTGCTCTGGCATTACAGAGGTCTCAAGTAAGTTTAGTCTGGATTTTCTAGCCCCTCTACGCCTGTGATGTTATGTACAGTGGGCTAGCATAATGATTACACTGTACTCCTCTGCCACTGTAAACTGTATTTACCGTGTCAGTTTAGCATGTTAGCTAATGGGGTGGCAGGAGTGTGGGATGGGAGGGAGCCCCCGTTGCTGAAGTTTAGATTTCATATCAATGTTTAATAAGAAACATGATGTTAAAGGGATAGTTCGGGTTTTCTGAAGTGGGGTCGTGAAGCGGTGTGTATTTTCTCTATACAACGTACACTTGAACTGTTATAGATTTTTTTTAGGTGAGCCTTGTTTTAGGTGGTTAATTTAGCTTTTTCTCTGGACCCCGTTCACTGCAGTACAAATTGAGCGTCTGGCTGGAGCGGCTCTCTACTTCTCCAAACTGAGGCTGCGCTGATCAGTGATTACGGTAGGAAACAGACGACTATAGATATGTACTTTAAATGACCCCACTTCAAAAAACCCAAACTATCCCTTTAAATGTTGTTATACTGAGTTTATTTGTTAATGACGGCAACGTTTTACCTTCAAGTTTAAGAGAAGGGGATATCTTTCATTCTCTGCCTTTGTTATGTTATAGTATATGATGACGACGTCAGATAATGAGGATCTCTGTGTACAAGATGGAGGTAGACAATGCATTGTGAGCCTAAAGTGATATAATTGCAGTGATCTCCTTAAACATTTAACACCACACTGATCCTGTGTGACATCATTCTGTGCACTGCCACATTAAAAACATTTTTAGCACATCCACTCCCTTGAACAGCACATCCCAGCCCATACTACTGTCCATACAGTGTATCCAGGACGAGCGACAGGTGTCAATAACTGATGCTGTGACACTGTGCGATGCGGTTAAGTGGGTGTCGCAGCAAAATTGCAGGTGTTTCAATGCCAGCTGTTCTCAAGTGCAGTGAGAGTGAGAGGCACGTACTGTAGCTAAGTGACCATGGGCATCTGAATATGATTTCAAATTTACAACCACAAAATGGAGAAAGCTGGAACCAGCGTTTGTTTGCTCGACAATTAACTCAAATGATCACTTGGTTAGCAAAATCCTTATCTCAGTGAGATGTGAGCACTGCCTTGTTTCAGTGTGATTACCATTAAGACACAAGTGCTCCCTGCTGAATCTTTGGCACATGCTTAATTTCAGGTTGGGGGTGTCTTAAACAGCAGAGCTGTTACTGTGGGATACCACTAAATAACCATTTAGTGTACTAACAGATTGGTGAATTAGAAGTTTTCTCTCCCAACTTAAATTATAGATTTGTATACATACAAAGCAGTTATTTTTAATCTATTGCTGTGCCGGTAAATTTACCGGCACAGCAATAGATTAAAAATAAATGCACACACTCCTTCACAAATATATACACTAACTAAATAAAAGCAGACAGGAGTGAAGAATCACAGACTGGCCCACACATACACATGTAAATGCATCATAAAAACAGTACACATGTTTTTTGCTGTTATGTGACAGCCTTTAAACTCCCACGTCTCTGAATTTCTTGATTGACGTCGAGGTAAGAACTGTCTGGCGTAAATGATGTGAAAATGCAGGGACGTCAGGCTCAATGCAACGCTTGTTAGTCTTACCATAGCTCTAGCAAAGGTGACATTTTGGAAATAAGAGGTTTGCAGAAAACAGTGTGATACATCAGGCTGGTTCAGTCACAATGTGGGGGTTGTTTGGAATTAAATGATGCTACAGTCAACTAACATTTATGTTTTTACACTAACCTAAATCTTTTTGATTTATTTCCCTGCATGCAAACCTCTAAAGTGCTTCAAAACATATCACAGTTTAGTCACCCAGAAAACCGCCTGGAGTACTGTCAGGGAAGTCATTACTCTTCAACATTTACTGTCTTCCTCATAATTCACAGCAGGTCATTTGTAATCTCTGCTCCACAGAGTTAATTTAGTCTCAATTTAGCCTCAATTCAAGTGCAAGGGGTAAACATTTACATCTGAATATCTACACCAAACTTCTGGATTGATATGAGCTCACTTTAAATGGACTCATTAACTGGGTTTGATTAAAATTTGAGAGTAGAATAAGAGTATGGGGAGGAAAAAGGCTGAAGAGATGAGATTTGATACAATTACAGAGGCTGGGAGATTCAACACAAACATGTACTTCTTTTAATGCTTAGTATTCGGGCATGATCTCCAGGATCAGTCCATATCTTTATTCATATATGTAGTTTCAGTCCACAACTGATCATATCAATATTTGCTGCCCAAGTTCAGCTCAGTGACTGCTGGAACTCGGTGGGTGCTTATTAATGTGATCTAATAAGAGAAACCCCCTGTTCACAAATACTGACTTGGAGGCACAACAAGCTGCCATTCATTGTGAATGGAACTTCCAAATAGTTATTCTGTCTCCTTCTCTGTTGAATAATCAGGATTTTCAATAATCAGAATATTCAAAGCCTGTAGAATTAGTTCTCAGGGGACAGTGAATGTACCAAATGTAATGGCAAATTCATCCAAAAGCTGATGAGATATTTGAGTTTGAATAACCAACTGATATTGCCATCGCTTTCCGATGCATTTTTCCAACAAACTGCAAGATGGCCATATAGTGTTTTCAAATGTGGATCCTTTTGTTTGATATAACCTGATTGAATAGGTTGATTGTCACAAAATGACATATACTACAGCGACTGGCATACATACTGTATATACATATATACAGTCAAGGTCAAAAATGTACATGCATTTGTAGAAATGAGAAAAATTGCCCTTTTACCAAATAAGTAAGTTGCCTAACAATCATTTGATGCATTTGATCACAAGTGGCAAAACAAGGTGTCAAGTTTAAGCTATCGTTGAGTTCCCATTGTCTCAGTTTTCTGTGATGAATGAGTAGAAATCATACAACATACTTTGTCACAAAAACATTCATGAAGTTTGGTTCCGTATTAGATTTATTAAAGCTCAAGAATGTGACCAAATCTCCTGGATATTTGGTCTCCTCCAAAAATATACATACAGCAGCTTGAACAATCAATTTTGGTAATATAGAAAGTTGTGTCAATCAGTTGTTCTTTGTAGCATGGCTTCTTAATTTTTTCTGAATGAATCTGATTGACAACAGGTGGTGACTTTTCTGAGCCCATTTTAACAGGGCTTGTTCAAAACACCCATTAGACTTGGACACAAACACTGTAATGGTCAAGTCTAAGGAGCTCAGCACTGATCTGAAAGAGAGGTTACAGGTCCCAAGATCAACTGTGTAAACAATTGTTTTTAGGTATAAAGTGCACGGGGCACTTGTGTCATTGCCATGATCAGGAAGGAAACAAAATCACCTGCTGCTGAGAGAAAATTGGTCATGATGATCAAGACTCAACCAAAAGCCAGTGAAAAGCAAGTCCATAATGAATTAGAAGCTGCTGGAAGACAGGTGTCAGTGTCCACAGTTAGGGGTGTTTTACATCAACATGGGCTGGAAGGTTACCAAGCAAGAAAAAAGCCCTTGCTCCAGACATCGCACCCTAAAGCTCAACTGAATTTTGCTGCTGATCTCAAAGACAACGAAAAAACCTTCTGGAGGAAAACTCTGTGGTGAGATGAAACAGAAACTAAGTTGTTTGGAGACGAGAAGTTGAGGCCTGTAACCTGAAGGACACGATACCTACAGTCAAGCATGGTGGTGGTAGTATGATGCTCCAGGGCTGTTTTGCTGCCAGTGGATCTGGGGTGCTCTAAAGAAAGTAAATAGAATAATGAAGAAGGAGGATAATCTCCAAATTCTTCAGAACTACCTAAAATCATAAGCCAGAAGATCGGGTCTTGGGTGCAGCTGGGTGTTCAAACAGGAAATGATGATAAACACTAATTAGAAATTCTCAGTTTCCAGCTGAGGGGAGCAAACGGAAGGATTCCAAAACTCGAATGAACAATTTACACAACAAAACACGTAAATAAAGGGCCTAGGTTTAAATATTGTCCTTTAACAATACTAGCAAGTTAAAATGGCTGACCTTTTTGTGCCCCACTACACTACTTGCAGTTAGGCTGAATCCCATTTCACCCCTTGGCCCTACCACTTGGCCCTACCCCTCCGTTTTGAGCGTTCACGTGTAGGGGTAGGGGTGTCCCAATTCCTATTAGGATGGAGGGTTAGGGGGAAGTGGTAGGGCTATATACCCCTTCAAACGGAGATTTTCCAGAGGCACACTCCAAACGGAGGGCTACAATAGATTTCCCAGAATGCACTGCGAATCACCGGCAAGATGGCTGCTACCGCAAAAGAAGTTCACAAATATAAGTATTTTCTCCATTAATAAAGTTTTAAATTTACAAAAACCGTTGTATTGTATTGTATTGTTTTTTCAATGTGTAATGGTCATTTTTTTCATAAAATGCACTCGAAAAAAAATCGCTAGTCGTTGAGCCTTCAGGTTAATGTTACCAGGCTGAGCGCTACTATCCGTGCTCTGTGGGCAGCCCTGATAATCTACAGTGATAACGTTATCAATCAAAACTTCGGCAACCTCGCTGCTGGTATTCAGTTACATTCATAGCGTTATGGGATACGCAGGAATGTCATGCACAAATCTGATGTAATGTTAACATTAGCCTGTGCAGTGTATGCATGAATTTGAAGTTGTGAACGAATTGCGAACATCCATGCTACACACTTGTTAAATGGAAATTGTAACCCAAGGAATATCACTGGTTTATATGAGATCTCAACAACAATTATCCCTGTGTGCTATCTATGCAGGGACTCCAGAAGAAACCAGATGGCTCATCCAGTTCAGACCTGAAAATGAGCAGCGTTTCCTCAAATCCAAAGCTGCTACTGCTGACTACTGATGACATACGCGATTGTCGACGGGGTGTCCCAATTCGGAGGGGTTGACTTTCAGCCCTACCCCTTGGCACTCCGTTTCAAGGGGCAAGGGGCAAGGGGTAGGGGTAGAAAAGAGAAATGGGATTGGGCCTTTGTCGTTCTCTACACTACTTTCCCTGACTGCCTTCTTTGTTGCTGTGATAATTACTATGGCCACTAGAGGTCACTGCCTGTAATAAGCTCATGATCCGTCCATCTATATTTTTTCTGATGAGGATGGGCTGCTAACAAAGTAAATAGACGATATTGTAACAAAATATTCGCTACCTAAAGTTTTATATTGCTGGCGATTATGACTTGTATAACTCAAATAACAGCTTCATGCTGTAATATTTTCCTCCATTTTATGATATCCTTATTTTTCACTCAGTTAAAAACAATATCTTGCTATAATTTGAAAACCTGGATCACATTATTCGTTTCTACAGAAATTACACTTTGCCATCATCTCTCTGGCTCCAAAGTTAAAGCTCTATGGCTCTGTCAAAGCTATTTCTAGTCATTGATGCTGTAATGCCATTCAGGAGAGTTGCTTAGTCACTTATGATGTCATATTAGCAGCACTGATTGATTTTGCCATCGAGTCATAGATGCTGTAATTGGACTCAAGAATAAATCTCCAAAGTGGCCTCATTAATTAAGACGCAGCAGAGTGACTCAGCCATGAGTTAATGGCTTTGCAGATTGAGCACAAAGAACAGTTGAATACATTTTGAATACTTGAGGAGCATTTGATTTATCTCACCTTCATGCAGGTGACACATTTGCTGTTGTAGCAGTTTAAGGGTCTGATAAAAGAAATAAACACACTTCAATCATCTGAGCTCTACAGGAATAATATATGTGAGATGTTTGTTGTTCGCCTTCACAATGAGCCTCGTGAAAGAACATTTTCCGTTTCTTATCTTAACTCTCTCTTATTTTTTGGCACAAACGAGTTTTCCAAGTCAGTCACCAAACTCTCTTAACTGCAAAAACGTGTCATAAATTGTACGTGAGGCGACGCATGTTCATTAATTTGAGTACCAGCATAATCAAATTGCCTGCTACGGCTACTGTTCTGCTCCATTTGAGTGCAGGTTTCAATCACAAATGACACTGTAGCAGTCTAGTTTTATAGCAGAGGAATTCATGTTGATCCATAGTGACTGCCGTCTAGATCTTGAGGCAGTGGTTGGAGTAGTGCAACTAGCAATTAGCAATACCACTCGAATGTAAAAAGAAACTGAAATTGGTAGTGATAAACCCAAAATTCTGACCCAATGAGCCCAGCAGCATCTTTCAGCTCTTTGTGTTGGTTTTGTGGTCCACAGCCAGCTGTTTTTGTGCTCTCACCACTCTCATCAATGCTGTTTTTCAGATGTGGCAGGCTGCTGTTTAACAAAAAGCACCCAAAACCCACTGTACACTATGTGTTCAGCACGAAACAGCAGGTGAACCCGGCGGAACATTTAGCAGCCAACGAGCCGGATGTCTTCCTCATTAGGTGGAAACCAAAACAGAGCTCAAAAGAGAATGACTGATAGACTTTTATTTGTCAATTGGACAGAGCTCCATTTAATGCTTATGTTGCCCTGTATCTGCTAAATGTGTTAAACAGCAATAATAAATGTGTCAACAAGCATCTGTTTGCGCTACTCAGGCCCGCCGTGTGTCTTGCCCGTGCCTGGGACAAGATGATCAGTGATCTTCTCTCTTCCTCCCTCTCACTTTCTCTCTCCCCTGCTCTTCCTCTTTTTCAGCGAGGGTAAAGGAAAATCACATCATTATCTTCATTGTTGATGAAGGTTCTCAGTCATCCAGGTCATGGTAATTCCAAGCGTTATATTGTAGGCAGCTGGACGTGTTTCAGTTTCTTGAAGATGTTTCACCTCTCATCCAAGAGGCTTCTTAAGTTCGAACTATCTGGAGGGGAGTTGCAGGCTCACCCTGTGTGAGAGTGTCCTTACAGAGTCGTTAAGGACACTTGTGAGCTCTGAGTTTCAGAGTCGTTAGGGTCACCTGTGGGTCATTGAACCAACCGGCCTTCGTGTGGGTTGCAAGAGGAAGGTGAGCCCAGGTGTGGATGAGAGGTGAAATGTCCAATTGCATTCGATACACCACTAAGAATGATCTTTATTGATAATGTAGAAAATAGCAGTGCCACAGCAGCAACACTGTCTGTGTTGACAAACACGTGTTTGAGCTACAGCAGTTCTGCAAGGCAGCTGTCGCTCACCGCTCATGCAGGATAGTGTGTCAGCTTTGACCTGCAGCAGTGTGACAGACCATTTGACCAAACCATTTCTTGATACTAGATAATAGGGATAGAAAGTCAAAAATGTTTTCAACCACTATGTCAAGGAAAGTTATAGGAGGTCAAAAATGCTTTCAAAAATCACAAATGATTTAGTTCCTTCCATCACTATAGTATGTAACAATAGCTTAAATCTGACAGGCCATATGTTGCCGCTTTTGATTAAAAGATTAGAATGGAGGTTAGGAAAGTAACATTATTTGGTAAAAAGTTGCACTGAGCATTTTTTCTCATCTCCTCTATTTCTATTGATTTGATCATAAATCTGGAGTCATCATCTGATGAGTTATGCAAAAGAATTGCAGTGGAACAAAAAATATTTCATTTAGTCCTCAATCCGTCTGTAGCTATGACTCTTGTTTCAATTTGAAACTATTATCTTTTTTGATACTCACTGTTACTGTGACTGTGCAGATACCACGGAACTGAAAATGAGACAGAAAATGGAGATATGTGCCCTGAACTGAGCCTCTCAGACAGGGGCTTACATTAAGAGCAGGAACCTGAACTCAAATGGTTCATCTTCCTGAATAGCAGGTAAGCTAGTCTGAACCTGGCATTGATGGAGCTTTCTTATATAGTGTGACCCCAGTTGAATAAAATAGATAATTTCTCACCTTACACAATAAAACCGCCCAAACAAATCAATTATTGGTCACTGAATGCCAATAAAATGTTTTGCTTCTTGCAAAATATGAGTAATTGTTTGGCTCATTGGCAGAGCTTCACATATAGTAGAAGTCTTATTGATATATGGCATGACATACGCCAGTATTGAAAATACACTACACTACACAAATTAAGGTAGGGATATTGGGATATTTTGGTGTTTCACTCGATTGTTTATTCTGTGACATATATGAATTTTAATTTTGTGTTTTGTGAATATTTTTGGTTCACACAAAAATGCAACACGTTTCATTTGCCTTTTATTGCACATCCATGCACATGCATGTATGCACACATATGCCAACATCTCTAACTAATTTTGAGTAGTGTACAAATGGAACCCAGCCACCACTCACACCTTGCCCTATGCTGTGTTAGCTTCAGTTCAAACTTTCACCTGTGGATCCTGCATGCATGTTCAAGCTATGCTGGTGGGAGAATATGTCTCTTCTACTTCACTACCACACAATAAAGGCCCGATGCACTTGGAAGTCTATAAAATCATTTCTGAGAAGTGATTAGAAAGTTGTAATGGATTTAACAGGCAAAGCTCTTCAGGTACAGTAGATTGATCTGAGATGAGACCTGCTAATGTAACACTACAGAAGAACAGAGGACTTTTGTTCTGATGACAATAGATTGGTCTGGCTTATACGGGGTCACATTATTTCTGGCATCAATACCTCCAAAATAACGATAAAATCAATCTACTATAAGACTGGGACTAAAGGAGTCAGTGAGTACTGATTCAACTGCACACAGCCTTTCACTTCCTTTCCGGGTCTGAAAGCATGTCTTCTCCTGGTCAGATGGCAGGCTTAACCACGCCGTGTGTGTTTGATCATCACAGGTGGTAGCTAGCTCTCAGGGGTTGTGCTGGGATCAGATTTGCCTGGAGCCTCCTGTTGGCTCTGTGTGCTGTGGTACCACACTTTCCTCTACTCAACTAATTTGAATCAACTACTGTGGGCTTTTGAGAACAGTCACTGATGGTTTTGAGATTGAAGCTTCAAGGTGATATTTGTACTGGTGCTGGATGCGTAGGGTGAGAGACAGCTGAGACGTGTGCAAATGAAGTTTAAGGATTCAAATATTTGGGTACAGTCAGTTTCTTCTAAAGTTGTGTATGTCCATGCAACAGGTACATTTGCCCAAAATCTCATTTCTCGTCTGTGCCTCAGAAATAAACAGCTCAAATCCCACAAATCCTCTGATATTTTCAAGTCTGTTTCAGGTGACTGATTTTATCTGAGTTTGAACCATGAGAATTTTTAGTGTCTTAAAAAAGCCAATTTTTTAACTCAAAATCAAGTTTTACAGCTAACATTTTAACCTGCAGTAGCTGATTTTTGGGCCACCTGAATTCAGCGAGAACAAGGTCGGTAAACAACATCAACATAGTATCATTACTTCTTAAGTTAGCATGTCCTCATCACAAAAATCAACAGTATGTCCTCTGTGCAGGCACGTTTATGTGGTGTAGATGGATTGTTACATTTTGTCAAACAAGGTGAGGACCCAAGTGCAGACAACACATGGAGTGTTATTGTCTTTAGCAACTTATTTAGAAAATAAAATGTAAGAGAATTACATTGCTTTTCCCAGCTTTATGATCCAGCCTGCTGATGAAGGCAGAAGGAGGAATGTCATATTGTTTCTGTAGTGTTAAAAGAAGCCACAGGTGGCAACACCTCACCCACG
>CAEMYA010000199.1:939928-966210 GCA_903131615.1 Diplodus sargus
AGTCCAGTCCCTGCCCCTCTGTCGGAAGCCCCGGCTGAGTCCTGTAGCTGCTCCTCAGTCGGAAGCCCGGCCGAGTCCTGTTCCTGCACCTCGGTCGGAGGCCAGGCCGAGGCCTGTGCCTGTTCCTTAGTCGGAAGCCAGGCCGAGCCCTGCTCCTGCACCTCGGTCGGAGGCCCGGCCGAGTCCCATGCCAAGTCCTGCGCCTGCTCCTCGGCCGGAGGCCCGGCCGAGTCCCATGCCAAGTCCAGCGCCTGCTCCTCGGTCGGAGGCCCGGCTGGCCTCCAGTGGGTTCCAGCCCATGCCTTCACCGCCGGCCTCCAGGGGGTCCCAGCCCACGCCTTCGCCGCCGGCCTCCAGAACGCCTTCTTCGTCGTCGGCCTCCAGAACGCCTTCCTCTTCGTCGTCGGCCTCTAGTGGGTCCCAGTCCACATCCCTGGCCTCCAGTGGGTCCCAGTCCTCGCCTCCACCCTCCTGTTTGTTTGGACCTTGGCCCTCCTCCTGACCCCCCTACACCCTCCCTACTTCACTTGGACTTATGTTTTGAGGAACATCTGAGAGCTCTCCCTTGAGGGGGGGGGTACTGTCATGACTGTAGATTTATGTTCTGTTTTCATGGTTCCATGTCTTTGTATCATGTGTCAAAGACTCATGTGTCCTTTTAAGTTTCCTTGTGTATTTCCCTTGTTGAATTTCCATGCCCCTCTTGTGTCTCTGGTCCCTGTTTAACTGTGTTTGGGTCCACCTCCTCTATCCATAGTCTTCCCTCTAACCCTGCCTGACAATAACAGTCTGGAGCACATTAGGCTGGTTCACAGCTGCGTTCTGTGTGAACGGTGTAGAGGTGGGCCTTCACTGTGTCACTGTTGCGGAATCTCTGTCTGAAAATGGCTTATGTTAACCTCTTGACAAGAAAGCTTCAGCAAGGTGCCTATTGCTATTAGTCTTTAGTGGCTATCTAATCACTGATACTACAGTCTTGGTCAAAAGTTTACTTTTAAAGAAAATAAAAATCTGTGACATGGTGACATCGCACTAAATCACCCTGTCATACATTTCATAACTAATGCTTAGTTAGTTTGGCACGTAAGAATAGATTTAGCACAGCTGCTCTGTTGTTGTTAGCGGTGCTGGGTCAGGCATGTTTGACCAATCAGAGGGGATGGGTTATTTGGGAGGCGGGCCTTAAAAAGACAGGAGCTAAAACAGTGTTTCAGACAGAGGGTGAATACAGTGCTGCAGCACTGGAGAATATGAGACAACTGAAGCATGTACCTAGTAACACAAAATATAACTATGAACCTGAAAATGAGCATAACATGTTTGTCATAGAAAACACTTTGAATTGCCTGTAGGTGCTGCACAAAGTGAATGCTGAACCCTGTGCAGTACAACTCGATACTTAAACCTGCATACTAATGTGGCAGTAATATGTTACTGTATATCAGTATTATCAAGTGCAATCATGTTTCAACCAATCAGACCAGGGTTAGCCTTATCTCCTTTAACTGTAACTCAGCTTCAATGTCGATGATAAAAGTTGTCACAAGTAACAGAAGAAGGAACTTTTCATTTATGAATGTGTGTGGGAGGCTCAGCATACTGTAGGCGCCAGTATCCCCCTTGGATCTGAGCCTGACTGATATGTGAAATAAGAATACTGATGTGTTTTTAATCAGTTGGGGTATAAGGGACGTACATATAGCACGTAGAATAGTGTTGATTGATTCTCATATGAGTATGCATTCAAAAAGCATTTTGACGAGTCTGAGACTGACCAGCCCGGCTTTTTGATAATGCCACCATGGAGCGTGATAAATACAGAATAGTAGGCAGACTTCTCAAAGGTCTCAATAATGTGTATCTATGAGCCGGGACTTCATTGCACGAATAAATTTCACATTCCAGTCCTGAGCTGGAAACGTTTAAGAATATTTGTGTCATTGCAGCCACGGCGAGAATGAATTTGAGGTCATTTGGGAGTTAAAGAGTTTGGTCTGCTCACGGCTGGCAGCCTGTTGATGACTTTGTTTTGTTCTCTGTAGTTTCCAGGAGACATATGGTGTGTGTTATGGCCTAGACCTGCTCCTCCAGTCCCATCAGTGGTGCTGAGATCAAGCAGGAAGCCAAGAAAGAGATCATTCTGCTGTGAAAGTCTGCGCTCGCTGGTCCTATTTCTTTGTGTGTGTGTGTGTGTGTGTGTGTGTGTGTGTGTGCGTGCGTGTGTGTTATGTGAGGGAAAGCAGATCAGTATGTAGCTATCTGTGAAAGTCAGTCCATCAATCAGACTCAACCCTGCTCTTAAGGGACCCAGTCTGGGCTCTGTGCGTCTATAGGTGTGTATGTGTGTGTGTGTGTGTTTCATGTAAAATGACGGACATGTGTTATTGCACTCAAGTGTGGGCGTGAATATGTACGACCAGTGTAATGCGAATATCAGAAGTGAAACTGAGCGCCTGAGAGTATAATGTTAACATCAGAGGTATTGTGTGCCAGGCTGCTGCTGTCCTGCACTGCTGTCTCTTATTAAAGCCCATTCTAGAGGAAACCACACAACATCTGGATAAGTCATCACACACATACGCAGTCTATCACATTACACACCAGGGGTATGGTCCATATGTTAAGTCCATAAAAATGTGAAGGTGTCTTTATTCATCTCTAGTCAAATATTTGCCTGAAGAACTGTTGTGTGTGGGCAGTCATTTGTGTGGATGTATGCTTTTCTCTGTGTACACCCCTTCATGTGAGCAGTAGCAGCACTAGCCACTGGCTTTCACAGTGATTTGACACATGGGTCATGTTCGTGGGGGCAGGGTGGGTGTCTGCTTGTCTAGGGCAGAAAGGCCAAGAATTTGGCAGTCAGGGCAGGTCAAAGTTTTTAAATCTACACTGACTTTGAATCATATACCCTGCTTCCACTGGCCACTTAAACCGGCTAAGATCAAACTTTTGTGTGCAATGGGAATGTGTAAACTCTACATAACACCCAGGTCATTTGTCTCTGCAGTAGACAAGGTTTTTATCACTTGGCTTTGATCTAAACATAATTAGGGTGAACATGCTAAATCCAGCCGCGCAAAGTGATGATGCTTTATCAACATGCAGTGGTGACGCAGAAATAAGGAAGGAATTCATGATATGGTCCATTAAGTACATTTCAATTACTAGGCCAGTGTTGGAGGTGGAGCCCTGTTCATTCCTATGGAAGCTGGTGTTTTGAAGCCAAAAAAGCTCAACTTCCCCTCTATGAAAATACCTGGATCGCCGACTGAGTCAGCTGACTTTGGGTTAGCACCCAACCAACCTTAAGGGATATAAAATCATTTGATGCTCTTCTAGACTTTCCAAAATGTTGCTGGACCAAATGGCTTAAATTCTGATAGTGAAATGAGTCATTTCGCAGGGGTTGAGATGCTTAAAACAATGTATCCACCAGTTTACAGCGGCTTCACAATGGGTTTATTGTTGTTTTCTCCTCTGTTACAAATGTTTGTGACGTGATATCAGTGGAACACAGCGATACACTTCAGATAAAAATCACAGACGGGCTGCCTTGCCTGTGGGAAGTGGTAATTGGGTCAATAGGCGATTTTAAGTGGGTGTACCCGTGTTTAAAAAAAACCTGTGTACACCCACTAATTTTGGTTATACAGAACGGACCTTTATCAGTGATACCAGCAATTTGGCAAAACTGTTGACAGGAGCTTTTTGCTAGACAGCTGGTGTTGTGGATCATGATGTTTGCTGTAATGCTTACACACACACACACACACACACACACACACACACACACACACACGCACACACACCAATCTGTGGTAGAAGATAAAATTTGTGGAAATGGGATCAATGCAGCAATAAAAATGGGTCAAAGTGGATGAAAGTCTGACATGAATCACTATGATCTATGACTATGAAAAGGAGGATAAAAGCATAAAGCATCTGACAGTTAAAAGGTAACTCCACCAATTTTACACATCAACCCACTGAGACCAGCGCACATGAAGTGAAACAGCAACCTTACTTGCAAGCTATGTCTGTGCAATGCATGTAACACTGAAACAATAAAGATAAAAGTTCAAATGGAACAGCATGCAGCGACTCGGCAATAAACAAAAACATCTCAAATCTTGCAGTTAAAACTAGCTTAGAGCAGCTCAGTTTTAATTTTGCATTACTCCCTCTTTTAAGCCTAAAAACTGTGGATTCAATCTGGTGAGTTTATTGGTTTTCAACTTAATTAAAATGGCTCAGTTGTACTGTAGCTGCCTTTGAAAATGTGATTCACAGCAGAGACTTTCTGAAAGTGCTGGGGACGGTTTAGGAGCACTGAAAGATTACTGACAGTGGACAAATAAAGAGACAAACTTGAGTAAATGAGTGAGGAGGAACAATGGCAGAGGCATGGGTGTTCACTGAATGGCTTAATGAGTATAAAAAGATAGACCTATCATTAACATGCAATCAGCATCTGGACATTATATCTGACAAAAGCTACACATAGTGTCGATATCTACAAATCCTTTTGCCAAGTTAACTGAAAAAGGCCACATATTGCAACGTTTGTCGACCCTCTCTTGTAGTTGGTTACATTAGCAACTTAGTTCAATCCAATATTTCTTTAACAGCAAAAGAGTACTAAGATTTGCGTGTGTGCATAGAAATTACAATTGGCTTGAGTCAAAACAAATTGCTAGTGCCTGGCCATTGCTCAGGCTGACTTTGGCCTACCAAAGCATCAGCTCACAATAGAGATCCTTACTAGGTGGGGATCACAACAGAATATAATCTTAAGACTGACTGAGGCTTCAGGCCAGTGCTCCATCGCTTCAACTGAACCATTTTATGCTGAGGGAGAAAACGACAGTCAACTGAATGAGGACATAGAAGCGACTACTCTAACATACTTGGTTGAAAAATCAGATTCTGGCACAGATGACCTGCTAGACATGGCCTCTATTCTTGATGTCTGCTTCAAAACTACCTACCTACCTACTACATCAAGAATGAAAAGGTGGATGGCATCAAAGCTAGAGCAGTAGAAGAGATCAAATCAATGCTGACAGAGCAACAGGCAGCAGCAGCAGCAAGAACCTGAGGTAAAAAGAAAAAAGACTGGCCAGCTTTTTCAAAAAGCAGAGCAGCAGCAGCACAGCTGAGAGCAGAACACCTTTCTCAGATGAGGAGCCTGTTAGAGTGGAGCTGAGAAGCTCCCTGCTGACCACGGTCAATAGTGCCACAACCTTTTGGAGTGGCTGAAACAAATTTCCCTTGTGTGGCAAAGCTAGCCAGGAAGTGCATGTGTATTTCAGCCACCGGCATGCCATCTGAGAGCTTTCTGCACCGTTGGGGACATTTTCATCTTCCACATCTCCACACCGAAACCAGATGCTGTGGGCAGACTGGTTTTCTGGGCACAAAATCTGTAATGTCTTGATGAGGTTTGATTACCAAAGCCTATATTTGTAGCCCCTTGGTTCCACTAGGCATGTCTTTGTTATCTGACATGTGTAAAAATTTGTTTTGTCTTCCACGCAGCTTCATGTCTCATTGGTTGCGTAATATTGTTGCGTTGCTCAAATTTAGTTTGATATGTAATTTTTCCTCAGTTTTCTATCATGGCTGAGTAGGCTACGTTGTAAAACCATTTAGTTATTTATTTTAAGAGTGTGGGTTGACATAAGAGTGAGCTGCTTCTGGAATGCTGCTGAACCATGCCATGGCGCAGCTGATGGAAACATTCAGCATTGTGTGAGAATGGCTGAGATCAGCTCTGGTGACCGCTGGAATTTGGGGGTCTGTGATTTGTGCAGATAATATTCTAATGTTTCTTGCAGTGTATGAAGATGTAAGCATCACAGTGTACTATTTCTGTGAGTTTAAATGTAGATTGTTTATTTGTGAAATGAGCAAAAAATAGCAATTTATTACTGTACATTGAAGAACAACATTCATGCAAATTTACATTCATGATATTTTATTTGTTAAAAAAGCTATGTATAACTTACTTGAGCAAAATAGTTGATTTTTGTGTCTCATCCCCATATTGTCAAATACCAGCCATGCTCTGGGTTGATGACTCGCGGCTGATGCTAACCAAAAGCAGTATGTGATTACCTGGGGATGAGACTCAACAATGAACTATTTTTCTCTAGATTTGCTTTAAAAGTTACAAAATGTACAGTGGTGCTTTAAATGGAGAACCAATGCAATTGTAACTGACCAATTGGCATTTTACATTACTTGAACTCCTTGGCTTAAAGGATAACATAATATATGCGCTGGCAAGAGTCCTGGGTTTCTGTCTTTTGCGTTTTTTGATGGTCTGTGTATACTACGTTACTTACCAACAAAGAACATTCTGGGACCAGGACAAGATTCTGCTCTGTGTAGCAGATCCAGTTTCTCGAAACCAGGGCCAAACAATGTTTAGATGCTTAACACGTAACCTGGATTTGCCATAAATGGAATATAATCAGAATACTAGCCCACAAATAAATGCACTCTATGTGAAATAATATTTGGCTTGTTTCTTACATGTGCAAGATATGTCATTCAATACTACAATCGCAGGATAGTAACCCCGAGAGGAGGAGCAGAAGACTGAGAAGGAGGCTGAAAAGGTTATCCTGTCATCCAAGGAAACAAAAGCTAGTAAACTCAGTCAAAACTGCACGAAAAGCTGACAAAACTGGAGCTACTGCATGAGTTCAAGGTGCTATTTCCAAGAGAATCTCAGACAGTCTCATTCCCAACTCATCAAATAATGATGCATTGGGATTGTAGGATAGGTAGTTAAAAGTCACCTCCATTTTATGTCGCATTCGGAAATCGACACTTCTCCACTGGCAGAAAGGTGGCCAGCATCTGCTAACGTGAGTTGTTAAAAAACTTTCTTTTTAGTAAACTCTGTGAACACAAACAATGTTCTCAGTGCTTGTTTCATGTGTAGAGACCCTGGTGATACTACGAGCAAAGTTTCATGTTGTGTCGAGCCTTCTTAGTGTTTTAAAAATAGCGATTTTGATGCTATCATAAAAGTGCCCATAGAATTCCCACTGAAAATGAGTTTGACTCGAAAACGAAAATACAGTAAATCTTAAAAGTGCCCCTTTTGTCGTAATTATGCTTTTACGCAAAGGTTTGACTTGGCTACATTCACAAGAAAAACCTATGTTGCATTTTGGCGAGAGTTTCGCTTTAAGTCAAGCGTAGTGAAAGTTACCATTGAAGGCAACCAATCAGAGGCAGAGTAGGACTGATCTGCCAAGAAAAGCAGTGGACTCCATAAAAACAATAGCAAACAACAACAAGATTTTCTTGTCATCCCAACCAGCACTAGTGTGCTGTATGCAGACTGCATGAGAGGAATTCTGGGGTAGATCCATTTCACCCTGAAGTAGAACATTGCTCAGAAAGTTGCCTCCAGGCAACATACATGAACACTGAAAAGCTCTTACAATACATCGGCTTTTTAATCGACCCAAACTTAACAGACTAAGGTAATAAACCAGTCTGTTATGTTAAATGTTGTCCTTTTGGACTGGATCAGGTTTTCACTTTTTACAGCGCTTCTTTTGGTTTGGAAATGTACCAACCAGCCCACAGCCAGGTTTTCAGTCCAGATGTGATGGTCTGCACCTGATCACAAACACAGATGGCTTAAGGTTTGGTCCTGGTGACCATGGTTTATGATTGTAAACACATATGAGCATTTCCTCATACCTAAGCTTGAAGCCAATGGGCTCCATTTTACGCCTGGTGCAAAGCGTCACACAGTGTAGCTGTCAGACCGATGCAGTCATCAGGCCCAGTGCCAATGTTGTGTAAATAGCAAATGTACTTGCCTGGGTGTGTTGGTCTTAAAGTGAGGTGTGGTCAGGTTGGTGCATTGCTACGTTGAGGCAGCTGAAGCTGAAGGTGCCATAGACCAACAAAACACAGCATTTTTCCTGTTATTTAATAGGCAGATTATTCAGATAGTAACATGTGTCTACACATACGGGTACACAAGTTGCATACATTCTGGTTTTATGATTAGAGGCTGCTTTAAGTCATTTTGAACATCTCCATGCATGCAGTTATGCAACTGTACGTATAACAAGTACTGCCACACATTTAAACTGCAAAACTAAAGAGAGGAAACTCCCCTAACAGAAAACACAATCCAACTTTTATCTTCTGTAATAAATATTTCAGACAGGAGCTCAGGATTTATCAGGAGGACGGCTGCTTCACTCCAAACTATTTTACTGCATGAATCTGGACTGTGTGTATGTGCTTTTGATGAGTAGAAGAACACAGAACATCAATTAACACCAAATGCTTACAAAATCCTGTTGGCGAGTCAGGAGATTAAAGTAGTGTATCCGGTGTTCCTTGTATGCAAATGCACATGTTAAGGGAGAGTTACACATAATGTTTCTGCAGCTGGAGGATCGCTACAGGTAAAGTCATTAACATTTTTTTCATTAAAGATGTATGTCACCCACTTGCATCCCACCTGCTATTGATCAGACTGATAATTTTTATGACCGGCCCTGCCTGCTCCACAGATCATGTATCACTATTACAGACAGAGGGATGTGCAGCAGCGCTTCTCCTCCTCAGTTAAATATCAGTGTATTTTCCCATATGCAGTCAAATAGAGTTGTTGATTGGACAGATGATGAAACACTGGGGGCAGAGGGTCCAGCAGCAGAGGACAACATGCATGTCCCTCAGCAAAAATTAGTGCCACTGTTCAATAATAATGCATCAGCTCCTGGCTCGCCTGGCTCTGAAAGGGAATGGGAGATGTCACCCTGATTGGTTTAATTATGTTATGCCCAAACGCAACCATGACTTATTCAGAGTGTAAACACAACCTGTTCGTGCCATGTGACTTATCCGATTACCTGCATTTTAAAGAGCAAAAGTGACTTGGACACACCCAAAACGCATTGCATCATGTGCTTTACACCATGCACTATAGATCATTTAACTCGGGCCCACTAACTACTGCCTATCTAGATCAAATTTACTGTTCATTTATTTGTCCTGTTGTGACCAAACACTGAATTTAAAAAGCAACAAGTGACAACTTAAACATTCGGATGGCCTTGTTTATGTTGGCCAAGTCATTACATTAGAGCTATCTGCAGGTTCATGCATCAGTAGGAGCCTGTTTCCTAGACCGAACTGAGGGTGACACTGCTCCAGGTCTGTAACTGCTTTCAACCAACTAGGTGTGAAAACACTTTTAGTAACAGAGGAACTTAGAACCTGACTGCACCCGAGGGTGTCTGAGACTTTGACGAAAGACAGGAGGAAGGAGGGAGAGAGCAAAAGATGAATTTAGAATGTATGGATTCAATGAATGGAGGATGGGAGAGAGGGAGAGGCAGTGATGCAAGGAAGTGGAGTAATGTAGCTGGGGAGACAGCACAAGGGGGAAGAAAAAAGGGAAAGGGAGTAGAAGAAGGTAGAGGAGTAACATGGGGAGAGAAAAGGAGGCTGAGAGGGGACAAGGATGGTGGTCGTGGTGTGTTGGAATAGGAGGAGTTATGGGATAAGCAAAGGGCGGAGCTATATAAATGACATACACGAGGTCAAAAGTGGAGAAGTGTTCAGTACATGAAGGGGAGGGTGGAGATCTGTGAGAGCAACAAAATGCAAATGGGAGTGTGTGTGTGTGTGTGTGTGTGTGTGTGTGTGTGTGTGTGTGTGTGTGAGAGAGAGAGAGGGAAGACTAGAGGGAAGAAAGAGACAGAGCTGCTGCTGCTGCATGTGTGTGTGTGTGTGTGTGTGTGTGTGTGTGTGTGGGAAAGAGAGCATGAGAGAGAGGTTTATCCAGAATGATATTTATCCTTTCTGCTCACTTGGGAAAAGAGGGGACTGCAGGCTCCTACTCAGCACTACAGATAGGCAGCTATCAGCTCCCAGAGTGGAGTGTTTTTTTTTCCTGTACATTTAGTGTAAAAAGTGTGTGTCAAACAACAGTGCCAGCTGTAGCAGTGGATGGATCTATTCAAGAGTCCAAATAATAAACTAATAAATGTCAGGGGACACCAAGGGTTCCAGGGCCTGTATGGACCCTGGCGCCTGTTGTTTTGTAGAGGTCGTCATTGTTCTGCTCAATAGACGGGGTTGGAATACCCGAAAACACAAGGAATTAGGCACAGGTGTCAGGACTGGGAAACATTGCAAACCTCTGCTGTAACAAGGCTTGGGTCTGGTCAGCGGGCTCAATAGTTCCCTCAAATGCACCCCAACATCAGGATAAAGTTGCTTTGATGTGGGCTCTGGTGTGGCAGGTCAAGTCTAAAGCGACCCCTTGCAACTTTTAGCACTTTCAACGAAAAGGCACCGAAACTAGCAAACAGGAAACGACACTGAACTTTGTGCAGTGTCCAAAACACACAATAAAATACACAGCCATGTCGAAAGTTCAGTATGCAGTGATGAGAAATAATGTGTAGAAAATACATGTATACTACATCCATCACCATACAAATCACTAGACAATTCAATCACACAAATCAGTCATCACACATTGAGCGTTCAGGGTTTATTTGCCCCAAACTACCAATGTACCAACTGCATGCTCGCCCTGCGATATCTAGCAACAGGCAAACTGACTATCTGTAGTAGTATGTCTGTGAGTTATGGTTCATCTTAATCTCTGACTGAAATCAATATTGACCAGACACGCCAGTTTTGTTTAAATTTCCTTCCAGTTGCTGTCACCTTTTCACTTATCCCTGTAGGTTTCTAATTCATGATTCACGAAGCTCTGGGTTATGTGCCATTTTTTACTTTTAATCTTGTGCCACCATGACAGTGGCTACATTTTGATGTTTAGCAGGTGATCAAATGTCAAACTCATGATGTTGCTACACGAAATCAGAGAATCAGAAGTCAGTAGTAGTCATCATCTGAATCAAATTAATATCTGTACCAATTTGCATGGCAACACATCCAGTGATTGTTAGTAGATGTTTCAGTCTGGACCAAAGTGGTGGCCCAAAGAGTGACCAAGTGATGAACTGACATCAACCCAGCTGCTGGGTGTGGCTATAAAATATCAGTAAGTACAACTTTAAAGTCTTCTAGAGGCACAATTATCTAACTCAACTTTGTTTTGCGGCGAGTAATGCCTATTATTCTGAAATCCATTTCCCTATTTGATTGAGTTAGATTAAAATAAATCAAGTGAAATTGGAAAGAAAGGCATGCTGATGTTCAGTAAATACTAGTGATGACCTCTTACTGTGAATAATCAAATGGCTGTGGTCAATTATCTCCAGTTTAATGGTCATATTAAAGAGTAAATCATTTGGTGTTATGTAGGACAATCTACCATCTGAGATATTTTTTTATCAGGGGTATTGATTGCACTATGAACCTCAAATCCTTTTGTGAAATGCATACTTTTGTTCCTTTCAGAATTTAGAACCAGCTTTAAAGGTCTGGAGTTTGTCAAAGGCAGACTTTAATCTGGAGAAGGCACGGTTTGTGGGAGACATACAAGATGTTATCATCAGCATTTTGAGTCAATCTTGGAATAATCTCTGGCAACACCTAATGTTTTGGGGCATCCAGTGTAGCCATCAGATACGAAATAAAAGACAATGAAGAAATTCCTCTTCTGTGCGCTAGTCTTTGTTTACAGTCTGAGGAGCAACTTGAGATGTCCACATGACATTTCAGCATATCTTTATAAACAGATATCTGCAAATTAAAGAGGATATTTCTTGGGGGAAAAGTTCATAAAAATCTTGTACTTGGTCTACACAGTCTACATTCATGTGCAGATGTCTATTTGGAGAACAGTCTTTCTTTTGACCATCTGGGGACTTGATTTGAAACCTTGACCTTTTACAACAACAGTCTGTCGATCAGATAGATGGAATTTCAACCAGCTGTGAGCAGGATTATTCTATGGAACATGATGATGATCATCAAACATATCAAAAGCCTTGGACAAACCTTCAAAGAGTGCACACTACAGATCGTGAATTACTCTGGAACATCTGTGTCCAATGCTATGAGGTACTTTAAAAGGTATATACTGTTATTTTCACTAAATAGTCTTTATTTGGAGCTTACTCAGACATGCTCATGCTAATCAGACATCAGACTTTAAAGAACTTGAAAACTCTCTCACACCTGAGACAAAGAGGCCATGTCAGGAGAAGAATACTTTGCCTGAATGAATCATTGAAGCAGGTCCATAAATGGAAATCCAGAGACATATAAATGAAAAATTCCTTTAAGGAGTTTCATGCCTCGTTCTCAGTTTAAAGACAGTGCTGATGACAAAACCTGAAGTCCTGAGTCTCTTCCAGGTTGATGTATGTTCAGATGCTCCCTGATCGTCAAATAAGATGCCGTGCCGGGGTGATGTGGTGACAGCCTGTCTGTTGCCAAGGTACTGTGAAGGAAAGAAACTGGCCCATTCCGAATGTTCCGCCCTCTCAAATGCAAAAACAGTGACATTCACCTACACATACTAACAGCATGTAACACTGAAACACATGGTGTGTAGCACCATAGCCTTAGGGAATGGGATTTCAATTAGCTGGTATACAACAAAGATGACAAGAGATGATTTGTGTGTGTGTGTGCGTGTGTGTGTGTGTGTGTGTGTGCCTCAGTGTGGCTTTGAAAAGTGGCTTGCCCCATTATCTCCTCAGCAGAGAATGTCCATTCCAACAGAGATAGTGGGAGAAAAGGGACAAAGGTAGAACGGGGGACAAACAGAAGTTAGAGGACACACAAAGTGTAAGAAAGACTTAGAGCAGAAAACACAGATTTAGGTAAAGCACAAGACACAAAAAGAAACAGTCTAAGGAAACATCAAGAAAAACTTAAAAAGACTGTGTTAATCTAAATAACTCCTAACTGTAGATCATAGAAACAAGTTAATCAGATTTAATTACTGAACCCCCATAGCTTTCCAGCATGTCAATGGCTCCCACAGAGCCATCAGTGAATGAGTGAAAAAGAAAATGGTTATAAATTCCATGCCAAAGTGGTTGGTCATCACTGTTTAAACACATCATTAAAACACATGATTAAAGGGGCACTTGCCAGCCAAATGCAAGAGAGGAAGTTCAAATATGAGCTGATGTCAATTTACTGTAGAGAAAAGGAAGACTTGTATTTGCAGAAACCGCACATCTGAAAAGCTCCAGTGTGTAGAATGTAGTGGTATCTAGCAGAAGAGGTTTGGCAGAAATGGAATATAATATTCATTAGTAACATTTTAATTGATCTATAATTAATAATAATAAATTAATTAAAGGATTGTTGTGTTTCATTACCGTAGAAAGTGCCATTTACATCTACATAGCCATGGTACACCGCTTTGTTTCTACAGTAACCCAGAACAGACAAACCTGGTGCTAGTGAGGGCCTATTGTGTTTTCAAATGAACTATGTGGCCAATGTAAATGCACCGTTTGGAAGACAAAGAAGAAGAGCGAGTGGTTGCTGTTTCCTGCCAAACAATTTTTATTGTGAGAAGTTTGAAACCACAATCTGATAAAGGATGGCGGACCATTTATTTTGTACAAGAAAATCACAGGAGCGGGAATAGTTTACGAAGAAACAAAAACTCCAAGACACTAAACGAGATTCGGACAACGGACGGTGTGAAACAAGAGGAAGCATTTGAGTCTCCATTCCAAGATGGTAATTTCTGAAGAAGAAATGTTTTCAAACTGACAGCAAAGTTGCCTGCTTTCTGTTGACAGGTAAGAGTAACATTAAATGTTACAACCGACCATCCATCCATCCATTTTCTTCTGCTTATCTGGGGCCAGGTCGCGGGGGCAGCTGCCTGAGCAGGGACACCCAGACTTCCCTCTCCCCTGACACTTCCTCCAGCTCTTCCGGAAGGATCCCAAGGCGTTCCCAGGCCAGCTGGGTGACATAGTCACACCAGCGTGTCCTGGGTCTTCCTCGGGGTCTCCTCCCGGTGGGACACGCCAGGAACACCTCCCGAGGGAGGCGTCCCGGGGGCATCCGAAACAGATGCCCGAGCCACCTCAGCTGGCTCCTCTCGATGTGGAGGAGCAGCGGCTCTACTCCGAGCTCCTCCCGGGTGACAGAGCTCCTCACCCTATCTCTAAGGGAGCGCCCCACCACCCTGCGGAGGAAACTCATTTCGGCCGCTTGTATCCGGGATCTTATTCTTTCGGTCATGACCCAAAATTCATGACCATAGGTGAGGGTAGGAACGTAGATTGACCGGTAAATCGAGAGCTTCGCCTTTCGGCTCAGCTCTCTCTTCACCACGACAGACCGGTACAACGACCTCATTACTGCGACCGCTGCACCGATCCGCCTGTCAATCTCACGCTCCATCCTTCCCTCACTCGTGAACAAGACCCTAAGATACTTAAACTCCTCCACTTGAGGCAGGAACTCTCCCCCAACCTGGAGGGAGCAAGCCACCTTTTTCCGGTCGAAAACCATGACCTCGGACTTGCCAAAACCATGGCCTCGAAGGTACTGATTCTCATCCCAGCCGCTTCACACTCGGCTGCAAACCGCCCCAGGACATGCTGGAGGTCCTGGCTCGAAGGAGCCAACAAGACCACATCATCCGCGAAAAGCAGAGATGAGATCCAGTGGCTCCCGAACCAGATCCCCTCCGGCCCGTGGCTGCGCCTAGAAATTCTGTCCATAAAAATAATAAACAGAACCGGTGACAGAGGGCAGCCCTGCCGGAGTCCAACATGCACTGGGAACAGGTCTGACTTACTGCCTGCAATGCGAACCAGGCTCCTGCTCCGGTCATACAGGGACCGTACAGCCCTTAACAGAGGGCCTCCGACCCCGTACTCTCGGAGCACCTCCCACAGAATGCCACAAGGGACACGGTTGAATGCTTTCTCCAGATCCACAAAACACATGTGGACTGGTTGGGCAAACTCCCATGAACCCTCGAGCACCCTGCGGAGGGTATAGAGCTGGTCCAGTGTTTCCGCGGCCAGGACGAAAACCGCATCGTTCCTCCTGAATCCAAGGTTCGACTATCGGCCGAATTCTCCTCTCCAGTACTCTGGAATAGACTTTCCCAGGGAGGCTGAGGAGTGTGATCCCCCCATAGTTGGAGCACACTCTCCGGTCCCCCTTTTTGAATAGGGGGACCACCACCCCGGTCTGCCAGTCCAGAGGCACTGTCCCTGACGCTGCAGAGATGTGTCAACCAAGACAGCCCCACAACATCCAGAGACTTGAGGTACTCAGGGCGAATCTCATCCACCCCCGGTGCTTTGCCACTGAGGAGCTTCCCAACTACCTCAGTGACTTCGGCTTGGGTGATAAATGAATCAACCTCTGAGACCCCAGTATCTGCTTCCTCTATGGAAGGCGTGTCAGTGGGATTGAGGAGATCCTCGAAGTATTCCTTCCACCGCCCGACAATGTCCCCAGTCGAGGTCAACAGCTCCCCACCACCACTGTAAACAGTGTTGGTCGAGGACTGCTTCCCCCTCCATAGGCGCCGGATGGTTTGCCAGAATTTCTTCGAGGCCGACCGATAGTCCTCCTCCATGGCCTCCCCGAACTTTTCCCAGACCCGAGTTTTTGCTTCTGCGACTGCCCGTGCTGCAGCTCGCTTGGCCTGCCGGTACCCGTCAGCTGCCTCAGGAGACCCCCGGGCCAACCAGGCTCGATAGGACTCCTTCTTCAGCTTGACAGCATCCCTTACTTCCGGAGTCCACCACCGGGTTCGGGGACTGCCGCTACGACAGGCACCGGAGACCTTACGGTTACAACCGACCGTAATATATATTTTCCCCAACTGTTAATGGTGCAAAACCTAGATAATGTGCAATGTTTATGAGCAGTATGTTAGTTTCTTTGAAAAGTGATGACAATATATATATATTTTTTTCACAGTGCTCCATAATCTTTGTATGATCCTCTTTCAGTTATAACCAATAGTTTTTTAGATTAAACAACTACATACATACATTTTCACTTGAGTATAGTAGAAATACTCTGCACTGTTGTGGACAAGTCAATATTTTGAAAATGTGTTTTTTGTCCATGAGGGCCTCCGTAGCTTCTGCAACTTCCCCGGAAAGGGAGAGCTGAGCGAGGGAGTGTTGCAATCTAGAACCTCACCGCTAGATGCTGCATAATACTTCATATATATCACACTCAACCTTTAAAAACTGTTTAAATCTGTTTGAGGGTAAATGATGATAAAGCCACATCTGTTGGAGCAGACATCAGTGAAGCTATTGGACAGGTTAACTTAAAATAGCAATAGAAAACTTGCTGCAGAAAATGTCAACATCCACATAAAGATTTGTTCTCTCTTATCCTTGCTTTCACCTTGCTATTCAGTCTGCCACCGGGCGGCATTTTTCCTGCAAAAATATAGGTTGCATGATAGCAAAAAGAAAGCGAGTCCACCATTGTGCAAGCTTAACAGAAGGAGGCATTGTTGTCCCTCATGATCGCGAACCCCAGGTAGAACAATTGGAATAACAGTGGAAACTCTACACTGTAAAAGAAAAAGCACCCCGCCGATAAAGGAGCCAAAGAAGGTGAAGAGGGAGGGTAATAGAAATAAGAGTGAACTGATGGATATTCCAGGATTGAGAGTTTTGGTATTGTGTCAAATCTCTTACCCGAGTGTCACATATGTCCTCTTACTACCAAGACACTTCAGAACTGACAATAAAACCTGTCTACATATTAATACACCAAATCTTTCACCCTGCCGTCTCAGAGCACTTGGATCATTTTCTAGGCCAAATTCTTATGGTGTTTTTTGCAGCTGTGCAGTAGCCTGGCCTGTCAGAAGTGAAAAATCAATGTTGGGTGCAATGAAACTGTCGATGCTAACCATAACTATGTAACATGAACCAAGGCTAACTAAACATAATCACAACCCAAACAATACCCAAAATGGAGACCCAAAAAGGCACCAGCCTTCCAGGAAGGTGACACCAATCCCTCAACGAGGTGGGTGGAGCCAGTGTCTGCCACGGGTCATTTATTATTTTATTATATTATTATTTTGTACAGACATTTGTGATCCCTAGAGGAAATCCTAATATGTTAATACTGATCCACTGACATTTCTTCTAGCATCATCTGTGGATACATTCCTTAATCTCTACTTTTGGAGAATTACAAACAAAACAGCAACAGACAAGAGCAGGCAGGTATGAATGAGAAGTTACTCGTCATGTAGTGCCCCCGGTAATGTAATTTATTAAGGGCTATTAAGAATCTCTGAACCTGATATTGAGAGGGTCAAAAAGCATACTGGCAACTTGTGAGAAGTGCAAGAAAATGTCATGGTATGCCAAAAAGTTAAATGTAAATGTCAGTACTGTGCACCAGGGAGTTCGCACTGGTATCCACTGGCCCACTTCTAGCATTGGGTGATATATGTGGTATAGAGCAAAATGTCTGAACTGCTGTTGGATAACTGTGCAGTCTGTTGCAGACATTTATGGTGTTTATGATTATTTGTTATATTCTGTGCCATTTGCAAATTGTTATTTAATATTTTATGAATACTAATGCACTGATCGTGTGGATTGTGGAGGCAGAAACACACTCCATGTTTTTGATGGATTATCAAATGTTTTCCCTTCTGCTCAGAACAAACTCAATGGCAGAAGATCACACACTTCTCCCAAATCCTCCTTAGTTTACACACAGCTGGCAAAGTGTGGATTGTTCCAGTAAAGATTTGAATCTTCGATGAGAGTCTGGGATTTACTGATAATTGTGCACTGATGACTATAAAATTATATCATTTTGCATTTGTTTGTTTAAAGATTTAAGGGCTTTATCCAAATTGGATAAAGACTTGTTTATGTATATTGGACTTTAAAGACATAACTGAGCATTATGCAGGGCATCAGCTGCCTGTTCATTCTACCACTAACAGGATATTTGGGATAATGTACATTCATATTTGGCGTGTTACATATTTTAGTTCATGTACATGAACTTTCTTCTGTCGTAGTGATCTCATCCTCTCTCCCTCCATTTAACTTGTTGCTGTGTTGTGTCAAGCTGCCTCTTGCTTATACCTGGTGTGTGCCGTGGTCATCAAAATTGCCATAATTTTCTGGTCATGTCCATTTTGTTTCAGATATTTTGCATAAACTACTGTAGGAGTGAAATCAAATTGAATCACAATAATTCAAAGCGACATAATGTCTCTTTTTTTTCCTTTAGATAACAGCTTCAAAATCATTCTGATGGTACAGTGTTTGATGGTACATTGTAATAGGGTGAATGGTGTCTCTGTCACAGCCACTCACAACCTACACTTATTTCTGCACTATGTAACTTCAGTGAGAACCACAGCATTACAAGTGTTTAAGACATAACATTGTTCTGACCTAATGAGTTTGGTTTGTAGTTAGCACTTACATTGCATCTAACAAATTGTTACAGACCTGGGATTTGTATTTACGCCAAATTGCACAAAATACCAATTTCTTTTATTGGTTGATTCCCAAATCATTGTTAATGACTGATATAAATTGTTGGGTAGGGGGCATAAACCTGTTTTGGCTTTCTGCATGACAGAAAAGCTTTGGGAATTTCTGACTTAAGTTACATTAGTTAGCCTAAGAGCAGCTGTGTGCATGCTCCTTGAATAGTATTGTGAATTGTCAAGTTGCAGCGACTGATGTGGTGGGGGTTACACTAATCAAGCAGTAACAGAATAATAAGACAAGTTTCTAATAGGATTTATTCTAACACTGTTACAGTCACTAAGACCCATAATGTGTCAGTTTATCACTGGCAACCTGGACCTGCGAAACATCATTAGATCGGTTAGATTCTGCACAATTAAGTCAATCAGTTAATTCCACTAAAACCGAACGAACTGACAAATAATTCATTCAGATTTGACACAAGAAGAGACAGAAAAAAAAAGTGAGTTGTATCACATTATCAGAGAATTGTGTCCATTCACTAGTAATTTATATTATTTTAGTCTGTAAGGGTCCACTGATCTAAAGAATCAAAATCCTAGTTTTGAACATTGTCCTGTGGAGTCCACCGCTTGCTTCATCAGACAAAAACATAAATTCTTCTCACAGGAGACATAATTTCTGTTCTTCCAGTCCACTGTTGTTGGGTATTCGTGATTTCTTTATGTTGCTGCCTACAATGTGAAAATGTTGCCAAATTTTTCTGTTTGTTTTTTGTCCCCAGGGCTGCCTGGAGTAGAGCAACTGCTCCCAGTTCAGAAGGCCAATCGGAAGGTGTTAATTTTGGCAGCTGTTTTAGATTTAGTTACAGTCTTCATCTTTAAACAAAAACGCTAATTGGTTTTAGTCATTTAGTCACACTTTTATCCTTCACAGTTTTAATCTAATGTTAGTGGATGACAACTTGAAACATTTTAGTCCAGTTTTAGTCAAAGAAAAGTCATAACATTTTAGACCTGATGAAGCATTAATTCAGGATTTTTACTTTTATTATAATGTTGTTATTTCAGCTTCCTTTTGATCCATTTTCTGCAGTCAGATCACAGAGAAATCTCTTCATTTTGGGTTCATACTGATGTGGTATAGCAGATTAATTCATTCTACGTCTACTTGCTGGTCACAGTTATTATTTATTGATTTTAACACACCTATTAAGAAACTGCCACTCAGCAGAGACAGATGGACTGGTGCTCCGCAGGTGAGAGCTCAGCCTCAGGTAGCGCTGGAAGCTGCAGTCATCTAGACAAAACTCTAAACGGTGAAATTCATCAAGCTGGGTGCCTCGCGTGATACATCATGAATGTTTTGAGCTTGTTATTGTCTCGTCTCAGTCATGGAAAAAAAACTCGTTGACGAACAAATTAACACTGGACAGAGTGCAGTCTTAGCAGTCACTATTTATCCATCTAACTAATTTCCAAATTGAGTGGGTCTAGACCATACTCCTTGATTGATCAATTGAACATTTCCCCCATGAGAAAGCACCTGGCGACAGTGGTGAGAAAAAACTTCCTTTTAACAGACAGAAACCTCGGAGCAGAACCGGACTCAATGGTGGGTCCCCAGCTACCTTGGCTAGTCCTCCTGCACTTTGTCTACTTGTTTGTAATATATCCTAAACTTAGTGTTTTGTGTAGAGCTGACTTCCACCAGTGATGGAGCCGATGTAAAGAGCCGTTTTGTTTTTCACAGCTTCTAAATAATATTGGACACTATGAAAAGTTTCTGTTTGACTGTTGTGCTGGTGTGACTGTGACCCTGCATATCTGAATCATACTGCAGCTCTCACAGCCCAATGGGGGAAATAATTTACGGTATATAAAAAGGTTACAAGTACACACACACACACACACACACACACACACACACACACATACACAGACAGGCATGTGCATAGAGAGTATGAAAGCAGGAGAAACACACACATAGAAAATAGATTTGCAGGGAATAACAGCATACAGAGAGATATAAGATAACGAAGAGAGGGAGGCGAGGAAAGAGTAATGATCCACGCAGCGTGAGTGTGTGCTGAGAAAGAAAGGAAACACACACGCGGGTGCACACGTACTCAGAGGGCAAGAGGACAGAGACACAGCTAAAGGGTGGCAAAGGCCGAGAGTAAATTAGTCATAACAGGATGGTGGAGGAGGGATGAAGAGATACAATAGAATGTGTGTGTGTGTGTGTGTGTGTGTGTGTGTGTGTGTGTGTGTGTGTGTGTGTGTGTGTGTGTGTGTGTGCATGTACGTATCGAGATGAGGTGGTGCACAGTGAGGTATAAAAATACATACTGGAGAGAGGGGGAGAGAAATAAAATGTAGACACTCAACAAAGGATATAGCATTGACACATACTGCACACACAATAAACACACACACACACACACACACACACAGTGAGAGCCATTTCTGCTCTTCCCCAGGAGTCAGTTCAGTCACTGAGGGGTCAGCCATTTATCCTGTCCCATTACTGCGGACACTGTTGTGAAATTGTCCAATAAATCAGTGTCTCGGAGAAGCAGTGCTCCCCCTGCTGCCCAACTGACTGACTGGCTGGATGACTGGCTGGCTGGCTGGCTGGCTGCTTGTCTTCGCACCCTGCCACAGCTGCAGAAAGGGCTCAGTTACCAGAGGCCTCTACATCGACATAGAGGAGCCAGAGATTGAGTGCAGATATATGTCAGCGGACAGCTCTGTGGTGTCACGCAGGTTAAAATGACGCGTTATAGCATGGAGATTCAGCATGCAGCGCCAAAGCTCTCAGAGGTTACACTCTTGTGAGAGATTTGCGTTTCATTTCTGAATCTCTAAGAAGGACATGGTAACATTTATTTATCAATTGAAGAGTGTCACGTCCTAAAGACAGGAAGCCGCTCTGTAGTCTGGTGGTATGTCAGCAGATACTTCTGTGTCTTTTCCAGATGCCAGCAGGGTGAACAGACTGTGGCTGGGATGGGTGCTGCTTACGGTATCCTTCGGGCTCTGTGAAGACATCTCACCTCACCAAAATCATTGATGCTCTGTTTATGGTACCAGTGATGTTCTGAGCCGTTTTAATCACCTGCTGTAGAGCCTTCCTGTCCTCGGCCGTGCACAAACCGTGCCTGTTTAAGATGTTCCCTGTCAGGAAGCTTTCTATAGCTCCTCTGTAAAAGTTTACAGGACTTTGCTCTGGAATTGAGATTTAATTTCCGTCCATTTCCTTAAGAAGTAGGGCCTGTTCTTTTTTTAACCTTGATGGTGTGACTGAGGTAGATTTTGTGTGATGTAATCTCTGCCACAGGGGGTCTCTCAATCAAAAAATATGTAAAATAAAAACTAGATAGGAAAAAATTAGCATGGGATCATGGTAGCTGTTGTCTTCATAGTTGTGACCAATGCTGATGGACATATGTCTACGTGACTCAGGCACAAATGCTCACCGACAAGGTAATGTTTTACAGTTCTATTCATGATACATTTACATAAATTCGCTGCAAGCTACAGCTGGAAACAACTGTCACAGAATAATTTGCCTCACACTGCTCTTTCTGTTGACATGTCTGCTGTGGTGTCCAACCAAAGAATAATTGAATGCAGGTTTATTTATGCACTTGTCAATCAATGTAGAAAGGCTGACAGGAAAGAACATTGCAAGATCAGCATCAGACATGCTACTGTGAGGATGTTTCACCTCTCATCCACGAGCCCTCTTCAGTTCAGTCAACTGAAGAAGCCTTCAGAACTGAAGAAGTCAGTATTGCACAAAAAAAAAGAAGTGGGAGAAATAAGTGAAT
Source organism: Diplodus sargus (assembly GCA_903131615.1). Lineage (NCBI taxonomy): Eukaryota > Metazoa > Chordata > Actinopteri > Spariformes > Sparidae > Diplodus > Diplodus sargus. The sequence goes on from CAEMYA010000199.1 coordinate 962,177, forward strand.
GTACCATCCACCATATTTCTGTATGGTGTCAAAAGCTGATGGCAAAACTATCTTGCTTCATCTGCCCAGTAACATTTTCAGGATGTTTACGATGTAAACACGAGATGAGCTCTCCAGTTCCCCAGCTGTCTGTTGATCAACACAGAAGTTTCACTAATTATCTGTAGTGAAATCGTTGACACTTGATGATCAATAAAAGCATGCATCAGATCAGCTTCTTTTTATCGGTATGCTTTAGAGTACAACTTCTGATGAACAGAATGAAAATGGTGTACACTCCTTTGCCTGGTGACCTGCTGTTACACAAAATCTTATGCAAATCCATTCAGAAGTGTTTGAGATATCCTGCTAAACAGACAAACAGAGAACAGATGAAAAAATGAAACCCCCATCCAACATTAGCAGGCAGAGGTAATAAACCATTACCACATTAATGTTGAAACAAGGGTATAATTACCATAAACAAACACAACAGCCACTGAGAAGATTGGCAGCTAAAAACACCACATTTTAATATATTTTGTGCTACCTGGTTTGATCTTTTTTTTTATACAATGGATTTCTGGATTTGGGGGGCAAAACAAGAACTATGTTTATTTGTAGGCAAAACACAAAAGTTCATCTCAGCAAAACAAAACTTAAGCGTTAGTTTGCTAATGGAATTAGATTTTGTCTATACAATTATATTACTGATCATATTTAAACAATTTCCCCCCGGGGATTAATAAAGTATTCTGATTCTGATTCTGATTCTAATTCTGATATATTGTCCATGCTTCACTAGACGTTTTGTTGTTTTGTAACGGGCTGTGTACAGACCCAACTGCAGGATGTAGGAAACCAGGAATTGCTTACAGTTTTAAAGAAGAGTTTCAGCAAGACCAGAGCAACATAAAAGTGAGCAAAATTATAGATAATGCATTTGCTGATATGGCAAACAGGATTGGGCAGGATATTTGCTGGGTGTGTAGTGCACTTAGTCATACTTGTAGTACAGAGGAACAAGGTTTACATTACCAGGCAGAGGGAGGCAGACAGTGAGCTTGTGAAGGTGGAAGCCAACAGGTGAAAATGCACATGGCGTCCACACAACAGCAAGCGACACAGCTAAAGTCTCCAATCCACGGGAAAACAGAGACCGAATGAAAAACTCACTCTGCAGCATAGCTGGTGGGAGTTTATGCTGAGCAGCCACAGGCAAAACAGTATCTAAAGAAGAAGGGGAAACTCTCAAAGCCGGGGACAAAAGGCTACGAGTTTACTGGGGATCAGACGTGAACAGAGATGAGGCAGGGTTGGCAGCAGGAAATCAGCCTGCAAAGAAGTGCTTGAGAGTCTCGTATGAACGACAAAGAACAATCTGACAGCTGAGAGGACAGGTGAGTTGAGTTGGCTGTTGGCTGTTGAAAGGGCAAGCAGGAGTGAGCAGGTGACCTTCCATGCCAAACTGTGACCGTTTTAAATTAGAAGTTAAGCTAAGCTATGACAACACAGTGGCATCCCTCTAAATGTACTCAGAATCGAGCTGCAGTTGTCGCGTGAGACTGTGTTTAGTGACATTCAATCTGAAGTAGCCAGCCTGAGCAAAGAAATCAAAAAAGATATATCATCCCTTTGTGAGGGAACCAAAGCAGACATATGTTCCAATCGATCTGAACAAGCTAACAAGTAGCCCTCCCTCCATACTGCCCAAACTTAATTTTCCAAAGAACAGCTGGAAATGTGCAACAATGGAACCAAGTTGCAGCTCTAGAACAAAAACAAGACTTGATGGCAGAGGAGTACAGAAAACAACAGTAAAAATGCCTGGATCTTGAGAACCGGAGCCAAAGACAAAACTTCGAGGCTAACCAGTAAGGAGAGCCAGAACCCAACACAGTTTGCTGTTGCATTCTTCTCAAAGTCCAGGGATCAGGCATTTTTTATGGCACCATGCACATCGAACTCTTGTACCGAAGCTTTAAAGAGGTTAGCTTCCTTTTGCTGTTTTTGTTCGCTGAAATTATTATTCAGACGGGGAGAAAATTCTGGGGCTGTCAAAGATTTGGCCGTCTAACCTACAAAAGAACACCGGTGCATATCTTCCCAGATACGAGCCAAGAGGTCGGCAAACTGCATTCAATCCTCTGAAAGCAAAGCGCCGGGATGCAAAGATAAACTACAGCCTATGTGATCCAACCAAGCTTACACTCGCCATAAACAGAATAAGGTTCACTTTTGTTTCAGATACTTTCATCAGAGGCATTGGTGCGGAGCTCTCAGCATTCATACAGAGTAAAAAACTGCTTCAAGTTTTACAAAGACTTGTGGACATACCACAACAAAGACAGGAAGGAAGGGAACAGAAGAAAGACGAAAACAAAAATCTAATTAAATAGATTAAGGAAAATAAAATACCCATTGAGCCGCCCATTAACCCATTGCCCAGTAGCACTTTTAATATTAAAATTTGTATTTATCTTACGTGTTGTTCAAGAAAGAGATAATTGGTAACCAAACTTTTAAAAATGGTTTCAGTTTGTTGTTTGAGACCAACCTTATTGGCTCCAGGTGGAGTGTATGAGTTGGTTCTGTGATGCACAACTTCACTGGAGGGGCTTCTGCTTTTTTCCAGAACTTGAGTGCAAGTTGCAGCTACAAGCCCGTAGGAGACAAAGTGTTGTTGAGGGGTAGGCAGCTTTCTAAAAGCCTCTGAAATGCCCAATATAATAAATACAATTCAGGATCTGGCTCCATGGGGGTTTTCAGGACAGAGGAGAGTATACTGAATATGTCAGTCCAAGGACTTTCTATCTTAGGGCAAAGTACAACACTGTGGGCTAAAGTGGCTTCTTGGATCTGACATTTGTAACATAAGGGTTGGGTGTTGGGGAATATTTTGTTAAGATTTTGAATAGTATAGCCTGTGCAACACCTTTCAACTGTATCGGACAGTACCTGGTATTTACTGAACAGACTTGTTACTGTAAACTTTTGTCCCATATATCTTTGGAAATAATTTTTCCCAGCTCATCCTCCCAAGTGTGTTTGTAGACCTCAAAGGAGGGGGTGATGATTTTTTGTAAAACATTGTAGAGATAGGATATCAACTTCTCTGAATCCGCCTGCTTACTCAGATGTTGTCAACAGTTATCAAGTTTGTTTGGACTGGATACTCCTTGGCTCTGGAGAAGAGAGATGGTGCAGAGCCAGACCTTCTGGAGGAATAAACAGCCAGACTCAAATCAGATCCTCCTCTGTTCCAGACAAATTTACAGACAGGAGGAGAGGAGGAGACTTCTTTTTATCTTTTGAGATTACAATCGACATATTGTAAGTTTTTACATTTCACTTTGCTCTCTTCAGGTAGATTTTGTTTGTTTTATTTATTTATACTAATTTCACTAATACTTGCATTTGTGAACAAAATACAAACTAATTTATGTTGCAACATGCATGATAGTGAATATAGTAAACATTATTCATGCTAAACATCAGAAACTTGATCTCAAAGTAGGACTGTACCTACTATGAAGTACAGCTTCAAAATGATTCACAGTACAGTGGGGAAAACAAAGGTCTTTAGTTGCTCCTTAGTCAGCAAAGTATTTAACAATCCAAACCTCCCAGGGGCGCTCTGCTAAATACCAGCTACAACGCTGATATTGCGAGAAGCAGATAGCTACATTTCAGAGAGAACAGTGTCGTTAAAAAAACCTGGAGCTGCTTCTGCATGCTGATGTTTCACCAAGCAAATGTCTTTTTTGTCTGTTCTCGATATGAGTCAAAGGCAGCATGCGCAACACTCGTTCTATCTCTTTCTGTGGTGCAGGGAATTAACCCCCTCAAAATGTCCATTTCCTTGAGTTTTTCAAGATTTGAGAAAGGTTGTTGTTACAGAAACATCATCATCTGTTTAAGAAAACACCACTAAATCACTGAAGGCTCCATAATCTCAATTGTTACCTAAACAGAAACAGAAACTAATTTGCATGGACAAGGATCAGCTACACACCCATTATTTAAAAGTTTTTTCTCCTCTTGTAAACACATTT
>CAEMYA010000199.1:979168-992157 GCA_903131615.1 Diplodus sargus
CTTGTTCACGAGGGAGGGAAGGATGGAGCGTGAGATTGACAGGCGGATTGGTGCAGCGGCCGCAGTAATGCGGTCGTTGTATCGGTCTGTCGTGGTGAAGACAGAGCTGAGTCAAAAGGCAAAGCTCTCGATTTACCGGTCAATCTACGTTCCTACCCTCACCTATGGTCATGAACTTTGGGTCATGACAGAAAGAATAAGATCCCGAATACAAGCGGCTGAAATGAGTTTCCTCAGCAGGATGGCAGGGCGCTCCCTTAGAGATAGGGTGAGGAGCTCTGTCACCCGGGAGGAGCTCGGGGTAGAGCCGCTGCTCCTCCACATCGAGAGGAGCCAGCTGAGGTGGCTCGGGCATCTGTTTCGGATGCCCCCGGGACGCCTCCCTCGGGAGGTGTTCCTGGCACATCCCGCCGGGAGGAGACCCCGAGGAAGACCCAGGACACGCTGGAGTGACTATGTTGCTCGGCCGGCCTGGGAACGCCTTGGGATCCTCCCGGAGGAGCTGGAGGAAGTGTCCGGGGAGAGGGAAGTCTGGGTGTCCCTGTTCAGGCAGCTGCCTCCGCGACCCGGTCCCGGATAACGCGGAAGAAGATGGATGGATTTATATCTTATACTTGATTTATTGTCGTAATTTGCACTGACATGACATGTCTTCCAAATGTTGCTTTACAAAAAATGTGAAAATGTGAAACATTTGTATCAAGTAATAAAACAAATATTTTTGGGGGGGACAATGTTTAACTTAATAGAATAAATACTGCTCAATTTTGACTACTTGATTCATCCACATTTTAACTTTCATTTAAACATGAGGGGAAGAAGATGTCCAAATCTGACAAATCTAATGATTTCTTTGTGAGCTCACAAACCACAAAAGTGCATAAATAATGCCACATATGAGCAAAGTCGAGTGCTTAATTATTAGGTAATGGCATGTGAAACTTTGTTTTGACTTTTCCCTGCATGAAGAGTTAAAGTGTTGACAGCTGACAGATCCCCATTGTCAATTTTAATGAATGTATTTTTCAGGTCAGGAACTGTTTTGTTTTAAATCAGTCAGCTGGAACCCTAAATGGACGAGATGAGAAAAGAAAGCACTGCCCTGAAAAAGAAAACAAGCAGTAATTTTAGTTGCTGTAACTTGCTGCCAGAAGGTTTTGTAGCTGATACCATTGGTAGACTATTTTTGTGCATTCCCAGTGAATGGAAGATTTGACAGCACCCAGTATTTTCGTGGGTGCTCTCAGTCTCTCTGTGGCCTGAGCAACCAAAATATGAGCTTGAATGGATCTGACCGACAGGGAAGCAACAATATAAACTAGGTATTAAAAATATGACCTTTCCCTGAGAGTCACTTGTGTTGTGACTGCCGTGTCAACCTGTCAGAGCCCAGTACAGGGTGTATTAGTGCGGTAAACTGTTACATGCAGGCAGAGGTTCTTTTTGTGCCACCGATGATGTGAACACCTTTTATTTTTTTGATCTTGCACTCTCCTCCCTCTTACTTTTTATTCCATTTGGTGTTACTCTTCTTCTCTTCAGAGAGTAGAGAGTAATCTGTAACACAAGACCAGGGTCTAGTGATTTATCACATGGGTCAAACTACAATATCTTGTCAGTTAGATTTCATATTCAGTACAGCAGGTTAAGGCCTACTGATGATAACAGATATTAGGTGAAGGATTATTTCTCAGTATACATTCTCCCAATAGATCTTTCTCTAGCTGTTTGTCTCTCTGTGGCTTGCTGTCTCCACCTCCCCTGACTTGGCCTCACACTGTCTCCATTTCCCACATCTCTGTTGCTCCGGAGGGGGCTGATGCACTGAGCTGGACGCAGCAGGATGCCAGCTTCACCTATTGCCAACATAACTCGTGGCACAGCAGGCCGGCCCTGTGCCACCTCATGCCAAGAGAGCAGATTAGAGCCACTTCACCTCATCCTGCTGGTACGCCAGCTTTACTCCACCTCAGTCCTCTGCCTGCGGGTGACGAGGTGCCAATCCAGCTGTGCCCAGCCCGCTTAAACACTTGGCTGGTGTATGTGTGTGTGTGTGTGTGTGTGTGTGTGTGCATGCAAGCCTGACACACAGACCAAGGGTTAAGACCCATAGATTCTTCAGATTCTTAATGTCTTTTTTTGTTCATTCTATGGTGATGTTTACTATTATACAGTATGCAATATTTATAATTAAATTGCTCAATACTACAGAGACTTTTCTGGGGCAGCCATAAAGGTCCATGTATCATCAGTTCATTCAATTATTCAGTTTCAGTATGCCAAACAAAATATGAAAAACAACTGAGAATTTAATTTATTCGTAAATCTTTTCTGTAACTACCAAAAAACAACAAAATAATAAGTCAAATTTACTTTGTTCTTTACTTTTATTTATTGGCTTTAGACAAAGCTGATGCCATAACCTACACAAGTGGCATACACTGTAGTGAGCATTTGTGTGCTGGTGCTGGTGCTGGTGTGTCTACGTGGCTGACGGCAGTGAGCAGATTGCCGGCTGTACTTTCCCCTTTAAACCCACCAGCTCATAGCTGTGTCTCTGGGCTAGAGAGGACGGACAGTCAGAGTGTAGCATATAAACCAAATTGAAAGGCAAGGCAAGCTTATTTGCATAGCACAATTCAGACACAAGGCAACTCAAAGTGCTTTACAGGCGCATAAAAATAACATTAAAAGACATTAAATATTGCATATAAAAACATTTAAAAACATACAACTAACTATATCTTCAAGAAAAGTGGGAGTCAGAGTTAAAAATAGAAATTTCGGACAAAGATTGGTTAAATATGTGGAAAATGCATCAAACATCCACCAATTAGCGGATGTGGAGGGAGTTTTCTTGGAAAAATTTGGCCAGATTCTTTATCAAGCCCAAGGTCAAGAGTAATTATCTGAGTGTGAATCTACAATGCTGGAGAGAATGTGGAGCATTAAGCTCAGACCATTCACATGTATTTTGGAAATGCGATAAGGTACAACTGTTTTGGAAGATGGTTCATAAAACTTTGCAAGAGGTGTTGAGATATAAGATCCCTATGTGTTGTAACGTACTCTATTTGTGTAATTTCACAGAGGAAAATGTCCATGAAGGGGATAGAGACCTGGTAAAAAATACTGTTAATAGCTGGTAAAAAAGCTATCACAAGAAAATGGGGTTGAGCAGACCTTCCCACCCAGGAAAATTGAATGGAGATAATAGAGGAAATCTATGTGATGGAAAAATTGACACATCGCCTAAAATTACAAGAAACACAACTGGAGGACAAATGGCTGAAATGGACATTTTTCAGGACCAGGATCAGCGACAAAGACTATTGAAAGAACATTAGATACAGAGGACGAAATTGAGAGAACCAATGAATGAACAAGAAAGAATGTAACTCTCAACAGGACTTTCTTGTGTCTTTGTTTTTTTGCTCTTTAGTGTGGCTTTGTTTGTTTTCTGTATTGTCGGATGAGAGGTGTATGTATACAAAATTTGAAAAATCAATAAAAATTAAAGTGAAAAAAAACAAACATTTAAAAACGAATAAGAAAACATAGAGAAACTAAATATTAAAACAAGTTAAAGCTAAACTCTTGCCAAAATGCAACCTAGGCTTGATTTGTGAATGTATATGAGTCAAACCTTCGTATAAAAGCATAATTACGATTTTTAGATTTACTGTATTTTTGTTTTCGGGTCAAACTCGTTTTCAATGGGAGTGCTACGGGCACTTTTATGATAGCATCAAAATCGCTATTTTTAAAACACTAAGAAGGCTCGACACAACATGAAACTTTGCTCGTAGTATCACCAGGGTCTCTACACATGAACACGAGCATTGAGAACATTGTGTGCAGAGCAGAGATGGGACCAAGTCACATATGTGCAAGTCTCAAGTAAGTCTCAAGTCTTAACCTTCAAGTCTCAAGTAAGTCCCAAGTCATTTTTTCTTGGGCAAGTCAAGTCAAGTCAAGTCACAGGTTATGTCAAGTCGAGTCAAGTCAAGTCCAAGTCAAGTCACCTTATTATTGCAATTTTACCCGCAGAATTGATTAAACTGATTTTAATAAAGTGAAAAGACAAGATATAAGTAACTGTCAGTAAACAGCAATGGCCAATGTGTCCAACCTGTTTAAAAAAATGTAAAAACATTTGCATTGTAATTACTGATATTCAGTGAAATACATTTACTCATTTACTCAGCTGTTAACCCAAATCAACTTCATATGCTGTTTTTAACTAAAGGTAACTTCATTTTATAATCCCATTTATTTCATGTACTGTTTTAACATATGCATTCCATTTTAAATTATATTTACTTACTTTGCTAAGTTTTAAAATCATATTTGTGACATGATGTTTTTAAGCAGTATCTACTTTATTTACTAGTGTTTTAGCTTGTAGTAATTACTCAATTTTAAGACAATTGCTTCATTTAGTCCATCTCAAACAGTATTCATTCAACTTCACAACCTTAGTTACTACTACTACTTCTACTTTTATGTGACTTCCTCGCTGCAATATTTACTTTGCAGGGATGACCCCCGCATGCACACATACACAGACAGACAGACAGACAGACAGACACACACACACACACACACACACACACACACACACACACACACACACACACACACACACACACACAGACAGACACACAGAGGTAGCGGCCAAAATCACGCAGGCGGCCTGGCAAGATAGGCAGGAAAAACACTGTTGACGGGCTGGTATGTTATTTAGCTCATTTAACTTTGTGTTGCTCGTTCGTAAAACGTACAGCCAGTCTTATGATGAACCAGTCGGAAGGTTCGCTCACGTTGTCTGGGGTCAATGTTGGCGAATAAAAAAAGAAAATAACAAGTTCCACCAAACCAACCCTCCCCACCCACACCTCCGTATCATATCAAGCTAAAGTTAGCCAACTAATGACTAGGCTAACAGGATAATATTAGCTAATTGACGAGCACTTACTGGGCAGAATGGCTCTTCAAATGACGAACAAAGTTTGAAGTTGTCGCTTGGCTGTCCGAGATGTTTATGTCGCATGTCTTGCACTGTGCTGTGCGTCTTTTGCCGTCAAAATGGTAATTCCGAAAGCCAAAGACAATGACTCTCGGCACCCCTTCCGCTGCCATGGTGATGCAGATCTGATATAAGAGGGCGTGTTTCTCAAATAAACACGTAAGGTACATAGAGAGGGCATGATTGATTGACAGGGTAGTGATCCAATCATGACAACGCCATTCTCAGCCTGCGCTCCTACCGGGTAATCGACACACATATATATATATATATTTTTTTTTTTAATTAATGTGTTAATTTACATTCAAACTGAAATCATGAACTGAATAACACAAGTCATTCAAGTCATTGTGTCTCAAGTCAAGTCAAGTCCCGAGTCATTAACTTCCAAGTCCGAGTCGAATCTCAAGTTTTTTTATTTTTTTTCAAGTCAAGTCACAAGTCATCAAAACAGCGACTCGAGTCGACTCGAGTCCAAGTCACAGTGACTCGAGTCCCCATCTCTGGTACAGAGTTTACTAAAAAGAAGGTTTTTGAACAACTCATGTTAGCAGATGCTTGTTCCATTAGCCGCCGTCATCGATTTCCAAATGTGACATAACATGGACATTCACAAACGGTAAATCTTAAAAGTGCATCTTTCGTCGTAATTATGCTTTTATACGAAGGTTTGACTCATATACATTCACGCTTTTTGCGAGAGTTTTGCTTTAAGAGAAAGGGAAGTTGGCTAAAATAGAAAAAGTTTAAAAGACACAAGTCTAGAAAATAAAAATCACAGTGCAGTTAAAAACATTAAAATTGCTTTAATGAAAAGCAGTTGCAAACAGAAAGACTTGATTATGGCACGGCGCCTCGCCGAAATCAAGATGTTTAAGCCAGTTTTGTATGGAGAGGCAGCCCTCCCTGCAGACACTCTGCCTGTCCGCTCTCTCACCCAGAGACACAGCTGTGAGCCAGGAGGGGGTCGTGTGTTTAAAGGGGTAGTACTGCTTGCCATCCACTCACCAGTGCCAGCAACACAGACATGCACAGGTATATATGCTCATTATGGCGTCAGCTCTGCATAGAGCCAAAAACATTAAATAAAGAACAACTTAATTTGATTGATTATTTAGTTTTTTTGATTTTCCCTTTCAAGTGGAAGATGGGAAACAAACATCTTTTTTCCATCTTTGGTGGATACAGAAAAATTAATATGGCCAGATTTAACTGAATAATTGAATGAACAGATGAAACATGGACCCATTTACCACACGTGCATGCATTTTTTTTATGACAACTCACCCAGCTTTCAGTGCAAAATTATTATAACTCTTCAGCTTTTTGAACATCAGTGCAAAATGAATCACTGTCAAACCTGATAAATCTAGACTGGTTCAACCCTCTGAGAGTGGATAATTACAACATGGAAAAACAGGCACTTGAACGACCACTTCTCCTAGATGTTACTTTTAGCGTATGTCATATAATGCATTTCGAGAAAAATATTTTTCTTTAAATTACTCATTTTATTCAGAAGCTTTTTTGGGCAACTCACTTCAAAACCCATTTATTGCTATTTATAGAGCAATCACATTATTTAGAGCAGTGGTCCTCAATAGGAGGCCCCCGGGCTGCGTCCGGCCCGCCGGCCTCCTATTTGTGGCCCCCAAACTGTTACACCTTCACCATGTGTTTTGGTTGGGTCAGCACATGTATACCGGGACTTGTCTCCATGCCAACGATACACAGACAGCTGGATCAATAACTGCTGCAAGTGCAATTTTTAACTTTGACTTTCGTTTTATGGAGCAGTTCGCATATTGACATTTGCTGACTGTAGGAGCCTAGATTGCACGAAAATGGCGTGTTCCAAGTTCACTGCTAAAAGAAACGTGGACAAATCGGCAATGCAAAGAATGGACTGAAAAATGTGCATTCATTCCCTCTTCAACCAGCGCAAGACCCATGTGCTTAATATGCCAGGAGACTATAGCTGTTATGAAGATTTCCAATTTGAAACTGCATTATGAGATGAAGTAGAGGAATTTTGAAGAGACATTTCCTCAAAATTCAGAGGAAAGAGCAACAAAAATAAATGCACTAAAATCGTCATATCAAGCTGCAAGCAGGATTCTTGTCACATCTATGACACAACAACAAAAAGCAACAGAGTGCTCACTTAGAGTGGTGTGGATTTTGGGTATGCACAAGAAGCCATTCTCAGATGCAGAAATAATAATAGAATGATTGAAACAAAAAGAGGAAATATTGAACTATGTATTTTGATTTATGTCAAAATGGAAATTACATTTTACTTTAGTTACAATATTATTGCATGTGGCCTGACCGACCTCAATACTTGGACCTTTGAGTCATTGAAAAAAAATCTTTGTGGCCCTTTAAGATTTGTATTTGAGTACCCCTGATTTAGAGTAAGCTTAACTTAAAAGCTTAAATTATTGCTAAGCAGGTAAGATCATACAACACGTAAATGAGTTGATTTTGTACTTGTACTTGTACCAGGAGTTGCATTTCTCTTCTTTGCTGAAGGGGAGAGCCTCCCCACACCTCCAGGCCCTGCCCCAAGCTGATATGTCCGAGATTAGTCCTCACACAAACTGAAATCAACCCTTATTCAACCTTCCATAAAGACAGCAAACAAATCGATCTCAATTGTCAGTAACACTACTGTAACAGAATTTCAAATTATAATTCTAAAAAATTTGCGGTTCTTATAATTAGCACATTACTGAAGCTAAAGTAGTTTAATTAATGGAATAATTGCTTTGAAATATCTCTTTTGAGTATCCAGTGTTCATTGCCTGCAAGCTTGAAAGGTGGCCATGTAAAGTTTGTGGCTTGCTTCTCTGCTGAGGGAGACAGCTGTTTTCGGATGATTGAGTCGGCAATAACAAAGGATTTCAATGGCAGCAAAAAAGTCTCAGAACATGACGAAATGTATCAAAATATCCATAAAAAATCCACCAATCCAAAAGCGGATTTTTTTTTTTGCCATTGATCTATGTTTCGTGAGTTCTAAACTCTCTTAGTTTCTCTATAAACAGACTACGTCTCAGTGTTGCTTCCGTATGACTCTGAATTTCCCTGATGTATAGGTGAATTGATGATTATTTGGTGCATACGCAACATACAAATCAACATCAGAGATTTAATATGCAGCAGCAGTTTAAAAAGTTTCCCTTACCGCTTTCACACTGGACAAAAACCAGCCAACGCCTACTCACATCTGGCTTTTGTCTTCTATGTGAATGTGTGCAATCTACATTCATTCCTGTCACATCATTTGAAAAAATGAATAAATTCAGACTTAACTTGACTGACTCTAACCTGCTTTATTGTTAACTTTTATTTTTTTATTTTAGAAACTCTGTGTCTGCTGCTGTACGCATGTAGACTGTGTAACAGAAATGTCATGAATAGAGAGAATCAACCTCTGGAACAAGCTCCATTTTTTTAATTTGTACACTATTTTGAGGAAAACAGTCCCCTTTAATTTATCCACCTGTATCTGATAATAGATTTTGCCATGTCATGCTATTCAAAATATGATATAAGTTATTTTTTCATAATCACACTGTCGTCAGGGGCACTGCCAGGGATTTTGGGCGCCATAAAACAATATCGTATTGGGCCACATCACCACAGGCCAAGCAAACTCTGCGAAACTGCCCTAACCACATCTCCAGGACCAAATGGACCGATTCAAAGCTTTACATAACTCAGCCTTTGCATCTGTCTTGTCTGCTGTAGTCCAATTCTAAAATTAAGAAAGAATGAATGGATAAACAGCACTGAATCCTGCAGAATATTGACCCAATCTAACTGCAGTTCTGTATCACCACCGCTAGATTTGACATTCTATTGTATTCATCAAGTTTATTTATTTTTCATAGATTTTGATTCATTTTTTCCTCCCTGGTTTATTTGTTTGTTGCACTTTGTGTGCAACAAGCTACTCAAACAAATGATGTCATTAAACGGTCTTATACCATGGTCTGGGGGAATACGACGATTCTGATTGGCTGCAGGATGTCCATTAATCCCTGGACACCTACTAAGTAGTTCCAGTCAAATGAACTGTTAATCATTCTTAATTAATGCGCTAGCTGGCATTGGCATCAACTGGCCTCGACATTAGAAATAAATTAAATCCACATGAATAAAAATCTGAATATTTTATTTCCAACACACTGAGTGAAGTCCGTCAGTCCTTCAGTGCCTTATCCGCTGAGCACCACAGGGTGGCGACTGTAACACACAAGCTGCAGAAAGTACACCTCCCCTCTAAACTTACTGATACGCAAATAATCTCACATTCCGTTCGCTGTTCAACTTTTTACTTCAGGCTGCGGCCACAGTAACGTTACACACGGCCGATTATTTGTTCGTGAAAATCTGGATATTGATTTGGGGACAATGACATGAGTGGTTAGCTAGTTTTTATTGCATATGAACCTTACGGGAGGGTAATGATTGTTCTAGGTAATAGCCAAACCTTCAGGCGTTAACGCATTAATTAGATTAAATAATTACACTGTTGTTCGCCAATTCTCCGCCGTTGTACGTTCGCACAGAGCGAAACATCGCTGTAAAGACAAACCGCTGCATAATTCGCACAGAAAGCTGGCGCTGCAGCTCCTAAAGAGACGTGACGGTACACGTCATGATGATGACGTGTGTGTGTGTTTTCAAGGGGTTTCCCCGGTGTCTCCCCTGTCAATCAAAACGACAGAGACTGTCTTCCGGGGTAAAGTTCAGTGAAGTCTCGGTCCGGAGGGCTGACCGTTGCTGAGATTCTCTTTCATCAGAAACACTCGGTGAGGTAAAGTTTTTGTTGCCGGTGACAGACGCATGGCAGAAATGTGACGAGGAGTCTGTAGGACGGGCGGGAGGAAGGATGATTCTCCACGTACAGCTGTGGTATTTTTAACTTGTTGCCAAAGACAGTTACAGTTACTACGTTACCTTAGTTTGGTTCTGTAGCATTGTTTGTGGGACATTTCTCTGTATTAAGTTGAGTGAGGGATCTGTGCAGTTAACAGACCATCAGATAGACACACCCTCCAGAATACTGCACCTCTGATACTATCAGACAAGTATCATACACATAAGTTATTGAAATGTTACATAAATAAAAAATTTAATTTAGAAAGAAAAAAAAATTGAGGTTTGTATCGAACCGTGGGTCAAAAATCGTGATACAAACCGAATAGTGAGTTTGGTGTATCGCTACAGCCCTAGTTGCTAGTCAAAGCAGGGTGACAACAGACATGGACGCGACTCAGGGGAGCGAGGCGAGCACATCGTTGCTCGGGCCTTTGAACGGCAAGTTCTTCTCTTCTTAGTGTATTCAATTGATTAGTCATGCAATACAATTTTGTAATGTCCTAGAATTTGAATTCTTTATTTGGGTACCTTTAGCAGATATGAGATTAAAATGTGATTAATTAGGTTAATTAATTACAAATCCTGTACTTAATTAGATTATTTTTTTTAATCGCCTGACAGCCCTAATTTTGATTTTTAAAACGCTTGAAAAAACTTTAATATAGACTGTGTCCCTCAATGCTTCTAATTGTCCAACATTCATTCAGACTATAAGCTGTTTTTGTTTCATACAAGTATCTTTATGTGGAAGAATAATTACATCCATCCATCCATCCATCCATTTTCTTCCACTTATCCGGGGCCGGGTCGCGGGGGTAGCTGTCTGAGCAGGGACGCCCAGACTTCCCTCACCCCGGACACTTCCTCTAGCTCCTCAGGGAGGATCCCAAGGTGTTCCCAGGCCAGCCGAGTGACATTGTCCCTCCAGTGTGTCCTGGGTCTTATTTAACTTTGAACATCAGGCTAACAGGTTAATTTCAACCAATCACAGACTACATCTACCTATCTTTGAGGAAAAACTGGGTGCCATTCTGTAGCCATCTCTTTTTTCTCCCTTGACTTTCCTGTTTTTTTTATTAAAGATCTAAGGGCAGTGAGAAAAAATTCCTTGATCCTTCCGTTAAACTGGATAATGGGGTTTATTTTGGGCCAAGAGCCATCCTCCATACAAGTTATAAGGAAATAAAAAAATTCAAACATTCAGAACAAAAACAGAGGACAAGGACAAACAATGAGGATCGCTGAGTGGTCTTTGGGTACGCAAATTCACAGCTCAATCACAATAGTGTCCAGCTAAAAATGGTCTCTCCGACTCACTGAATACAGACAGTCCAGAAATCCACAGCCACATGTTAACGTTCACAAAAAAAATAATGGCAGCTATCTTCAAGAGGAGAATAGTGAGGTCTGCCCAAAGAGATGCTCGATTTGTCGCTAAGCTCTATTTTGAAAAAACAAACTGCTCTCATTGAGCACACAGTTGTTGTTCTTCCTGGAGAAACTGGTGAAAGGTTTGGTTTCTGGAGGAAGGCTGGGAAACAATAGGGCATTGAATGCTTAGCATTTTCTCATCCACTGGCATATTACTTAATCACACCTGGGACATTGGCTGGCCAGACGAACAACATTATTAACAGTCGCCACACACCCTTAGTTTATTAGGTTATCCCCTTCCGAATACATTTCTGTCTCTTTATTTAGTTTCCCCCCCTCTACCTTTGTATTTTATGAGCTGTAGAGAGCAATAAAAGCGATGGACAGAGGGAGATGGCGGCAGTGTGAGGAGGGGGACGGAGATAGCACTAGTGAATAGAGGTGAGGAGGTAAACGAATGGGGGGATTCATCGAGAAAGACAGATGCAGGGAGGAAGAAGCAAAGGCGACAGCAAAGTGGGGATGGTGAGGATAAAAAGTGGAGACGGGCAGACAAAGACAGACTTATCCAGACTTTTGCCTTCTGTTCAATGTGCCACTGCCATCTGACTGCAAAGAGAGGCAATGTAAAAACTAGAGGAAAAATTAGAAAACAAAAAGAGGGCAAGTTAAAGCACAGGAAGTGGACGTGAATCTTAAAATAAAAACAATTAACCTTTAGTTTGATCAACTTGAAACAAATAAAACTGCATATTTACGTTAAATTGATTAGAAAAGATAAGTTGATTCCCCTTGATTCTGAAATTCTTAATAACAGTGTAGAAGTGTAGGCCCACTGACCAGGCTGTTGTATTTGAAGCATTTGAAGTGAGTAGGGGTTGCCATTTTATGTAACCTGAGGGAAAAATCATAATCATATAGTGTGAGCTGAAGAGACGCCCTTTGTTCATTTTTAGTCACTGCTCTTTATGCTTTTTTATCACCTGACAGCTATTGGATGCACTGCCATTAAATTTGGTACAAACATGGTCCCCAAAGGATGCATACTATAACTTGATGAACCCCTAATCCTTCATCTAGCACCATCATCATAACCACCATTTTACTTTATGACCAAATACCTGCAAACAACTGACATTCCATCATCCTCTGTGCACTTGGTTTATTGATATTAGCAGATTTTAGCATGCTAAACTAAGATGGTGAAGATTATACCTGCTAAACATCAGTTTGTTAGCTTTGTCACTGTGAGCAAGGAATAATGGTGGCTTTCGTATTTCACCCAAAGCAGCACTGTGCCAAAGTACAACCTCAAAGCAGCTGGCATGGCCTTAGACTCTTGTTTGTAATTTACTGCTGTGGGGCGCTGATGTTTGGATAGATGTTGGAGAGGATACTTGCAGCCAAAATGACAGGAAAGCAAGACATCTTCCTCCAAATAATTGATGATCTGCTGAGTGTTTTATGGTCATTTTTCTTGCCAACAAATACAATTACATTTTGTTTCACTCTCTCACTCCTCAGCTGATCAGCATGTGCATACAATATATGTACATCCAAGAGGTCTCAGGAGAGAAACTAAACTAAATTAAATTAAACTAAACTCAATTTTTATATATATATACTGTATATATATATATATACTGTATATACACATATATATATATATATATATATATATACACATATATAT
>CAEMYA010000199.1:992629-1004128 GCA_903131615.1 Diplodus sargus
TATATATATATATATATACACATATATACACATATATATATACATATACATATATATACACATATATATGTATATATACATATATATATGTATATATACATATATATTTATAAGTCGATTTGCTTCAACATTCTCAGTTCATAGTCACTCAACACATTCATTTGGAAATTAACACAGATGACCCAAATTTTCCTGATATTGATTTTGCAGGTCTTTATTGTAAGAGAGGCTTATTTGGGTGCATATGCGCATATACACATTGACAATGTGTACAAAGTGGAAACAACGAATATGGTTTTCTTGATACACACGTTGTCACTATGATGCACATGACAAATCATGTTCACAAATCCATGTTTATTGTTTGTGTAGACTTTATTTTGAAATTTAAAAAATTCAGGATAGGAAGCTGTGGGGCCTTCCCATTACACCACCACTGCTACAACTATCATCAGCATTATCAGGAACGTGTCGTGGAATTCACTTTCTTGACAACTTGAAATGTCACTGCTGCCATCTTTTACCCAGTGTCCCTCAGCTCCAGTCTTATTTCATATAATATTTTAATGTTAAACATCAGAAGGTGACAAGTTAAGTTGAATTGTTGTTCTGAGAAATGACAACGTGACGTGTTGCAGTTGTCCTGATGGACTGTAGTGCTGCTACTGTTTCATTCCTGGGCTCTCGCAACATTCGTCTTGGGAGTGGCTGAGTTGGTATTAGCGGTCCAGTCTCAGGCCTTGTTTAAAACTGGTTTGAACCTACTTTTATATCGTCCCAACCCTAACAACTATGACTTCTATCAACTTCCAGGTGTGTTGAAATTATTTTACACAGACGATGGATACCCATGCCCACAAGTTATCTGTATCTACCAACAGAAGATGGTGGGGTTTGAATATTTTCACTATGTAAGTGTATGTTTTCACTGTGCACATATTTCAATGTTTTCACCCTGATCTGCTTCCAATAATACTGTGCATAATACTGTGCGCTGATCCTGACACACCCGCATCAGTCAGGAGAATGAATGAATTCTCTGACACATCAGATTGTTTTTATTCAGTCTCTCTCAGTCTCTCAGTGTAATCTGTTCGCAGTCATGCGTGCATCCTCTCATTGTCTTTAGGCGTAACGTGGGGCCAAATGACACTCCTGAAACTTCATGGCCAGTTGGCAGGGAGTCGATTCCCACTCCAGCAGCAAACACAGTAGAATGCTCCCTGTGTGTTTTCACTTTTTCTTTATCCCCCCCCCCCACACTCCAATTCATCCCATTTCCACACCACTCTCTCTCTTTGACTTCTCTGTGAACCGTGAGGAAAACACTCGCTTCCTCGTTTCACGCCGCTGCCGCTTTTTCCGTGCATTAGCAGGGACCCGCTGCTGCTTTTACCAGGCCCGAGGTGTTGCGCAGCACGCGCACAACTTGCGCTTGTGCATATATAGATTTGCACACACAGGCACACAAACATGAGCACATACAAATATTCATGCACATGGATGTGGTTGAGTGCACTCATTCGGACTCATTTGAATTGAAATCATTGAATCTTATTTGAATAAGTGCACAATTTGCTCTTTTAAATGAATTTGCTTTCATATTTTGGAAAGACAGCATATGAAATGAATATCAAAGCATGTGCGCAGCCATGGCACACGCCAGATCTGTTTTCTCCCCTTAGTCAGTCCTGTTTACGGAGAAACTGGTGTAATTATCGAATTTTACGGCTGTGATTACTACAGGCAAGACCTTGAGGCAGTGATATTAGTACATCTATTCGCTTCCTCTCCTCTTTTCTCGCTCTACAGGCCTCCTCTATTGTCCTCTATCGATCTTGTTTTCGGCAACAGTGAGGGCCGAGGCTGGCTGTGAAGCTATATCAACTAAATGACTGGCCGTTCTTACTTCTTACATTAGCCGTGGTATCACAGGCAGCCCCCCACTGTGTAAATGGGGTATACACACATAGGCATCTGCACACACACACACACACACACACACAAACACACACACACGTTTTAGAGAGTGGTCCAAACAGGACTTAACACAGAGGCAGTTACTACGCCGACCCACTGGGCGAGTGATGCTGGAGTTGAATGGGCATAACAGGGCACGCACCATTCTCTCAACAACTCTGTGTGTGTGAGTGTTTTCTGATGGGTGTCCATTCTGCACAAGTGTTTTGTTTTTGAAAGATTGTCAATTTGTGGAAATTTATATGGCCAATAAGTGTCAGAGCTGTGGTGCACACATTGTCACACACCTACACGACTGTGTTTGTCCATTGTCTCTGGTCAGTATGTGCGAGTGTGTGTGTGTGTGTGACAGGTGGGGTGCAGCGAGTGCCATTTTAATTTTAATGATGAAGTCAGTGAAGTAGAGATAGTTCTAATTTGCTGTGGCTTCCCCAGTGGCCCGGCATAATGGACTGAAAATGGGTTGCAAATTAAAGTTAGGGCCTACGAAACATAGCCAGGTGGACTGGTCTGTCAGAGCCTCACACAACACACAGTCACACAAACACCACACACACCACACACACCACACTCTAACCTGAACAATCACACCTGAATCACACCATAAGCAGGGATAGATGAGATACAGTTTTTGATATTGTGTATTAGTTATGGTCATAATCTCAGACCAGAAGTGAAAACTATGACAGACCATATCATGTTGACAATATTCTCCACTTCTTTATCTTTCTTTTACTGTACTTGTGATATTGACCTTTTTTCATGCACCATAATTGAGACATGGGACGATATGGAAATATCACGTCACTATTACCTTGGCCAGGTATTCAGGATATTATCCCAATAATCATCATGTAATCACATTACTTTTTCAGTAACGAATAGTGTAAGGCATTACTGTTCTGACTGTGGTAATCACATTACAGTTCGCCAAGCTCGTTACTTACGTTACATTGCTAGGTTAATCAGTTTTAACAGCATGGTCGCACGCATCACACACGGCGGGCTGGGGGGGCGGCCGCCGATTTGACGACTTTCTCGCTAGATTTATTGACTTTTCAGACCCTAGAAAGGTACGAACGACAAATTTAGCGACTTATTCAGATCATCGGGGGAAAGGCGAGAAATATATTATATTGTAATTTACATGCTGCTCAGAGTAATCGCAGGCCACGGCTCCTCTGCAGCAGCGCCGGGCTCTCTCCCCTCCAACGCGGCTGCGCAGGCGACAGGCCGGTGTGTGTATGGGGGCGCTGGCTGGGGCAGCAGGAGGGTCAGAGATACAAACATTACTTTGAATTTGTTTAACGTAAGGAAAATAACTTGACTCTAACGTGCACTTTGCCCGTGTTGGAAACCGCTGCTAACACTACCTCAAACTAAACGAAGCACCTACAGAGACAGCACGCACACACAAATCTTGCTGGTAAGGAACCGTGGACTAACATGAATGAGACGCCGAGACAGAATGTAACGAGTAATGTAACTAATTACGTTCTCCAGGCAGTAATCTTGTAATGTAAGGCATTACTATTTTTGAGAGTAATGTGTAATGTGTAATATATTACTTTTTTGAGTAACGAGCCCCAACACTGGTCATAACTGTGTACAGTGTTATTCCATGGTTCAGGGGAATCAATTCAAGTAAAGTACTTGTAACTAGACAAGGCAGTTGCGAACGCTGGTTATTAAAAGACTTTGAATAATGCCAAGAATACATGAAAAATATGGAATATTTCAAGTTGGTGAAAAAGCTGACGGCAAACTGAATTGGTGCCTTCAAAATATTGGAAGTTGTGTCTAAAAAGTATGAAGAGTCAATGAAGAGACAATGAATTGTGGGGTGAAAATTAAGGATTAATGATATTCTATTGCAGCAGTCCCATTGTTTAAGACTAGCTATCTTTCTTTGTTTTGGGGCTGATTTTCAAAATCCCCCTGGACTAATTGCAGGGGATTCAGATCACCTGTGCACAGGGTGGGGAGGCTGACTCCTGACCGAGGAGTGGAAACAGCTTGGGGCATTCTCCTCCCAGCCAATCATAGTGTGACAACGCCCTTTTTGTGAAGGCAACCAGCTGGCTGTCACCCTCATTCTGAATCTGTCCCCAGACTCACTGAGTAACCTCATCCCATTCGCTTGCCCCAGAAACTCTGGTCTGTTTTAGACCCTATCGTGTTTCCTTGGCTGCCCCATGTCTTTCTAGTAAGGGACACTGTGTTCACTCTTGTACCCCTTGAAACCAAAGCCCCAGTCACACCTTCAGTTTTAACATTTAGTTTGACTGGGGCTTCAGCACATTTCAGCTTGATTATTCCCGGAAGAGGCATTTTTTGATCATCCGTGAAGAGGCATTTGTAGCTGACATTGGGCATACCCACTAGATTAACGTGTTTTGTTTCTATTTTTATGTAGGTTGGAGCTGGCTTGTAAGCATTTTACAGCCAGTACCGTCACACATAAGCTGTGAGCAACACTGCTATGCTGACTTGAATTTGTATCGAAAAGCAGCTGACGGAGTATGAAGAGTATGAGTCAAATATTATGAACGGGACTGAAATGTTAAATAAATCTCAATAAAAGCTTGGGAGCATTTAAATGCTGGATAAAGTATATACGGTTTATACTGTGTGTATGTTTGTGCTTACGTGTGCATGTCTTGTATGTTTGTACGTGAGTGTATCTATCTGCACTCGTTGGCAGATCTGTCTCAGCACCCCAGCTGGAATCAAAGGATGCCATGGTGATGGTGTATGGAGTTAGATTTGTGTCTTTATTACATGCAGGAAAATAAATGATCTGAGAGAAAAAAAAATGTTGAGAGAAAAAGTTTTCATACCAATAGCAACAAATAGATTCTCATAGAACATAAAAAAATACAAATGTGAAATTTTTAAAATCTTTATCAAAATACTTTTTTTTAAAGTCTCAAATATATATTTTTTGCTATCAGTGTGAAAACATTTAATCTAAAAAAAATGTGTTTCTCTGAAAACGTTTTTCTTCTCTCTCTCAAAACCTAAGTCTTTGCTCTCGATGGAATTTCTCGCTCTCCTGTCAGGATTTAGCTCTCCCTGTGGAAATAATGACATGGGCGGGGCCACGTTCCTATTGGCCAGTTGGGTGAGAATCGTCTTGGGAGTTGAACTGAATCATGACACCATTGTCGATTTCACTGGCATAGATGCGCTGCCTTAGTTGAGCGCAGAGACTCCAATGTTTGATTAAGACACACACAACTCGATGGGTAGCTAGCTGAGCAAGTTGGTAATCGAAATCATTCCCATCATAAGAATGACTGTCTAGCCCTAACAGGTTAGAGAGTAACAGATCAGAGGTATTAAAGGATGTTTAACTGTTAGTAATGTGGAGTTCAGCTCAGCTAACATCACTGAAGATTTAACATTAAATAGGCTATCCTCAATGTAAGCTAGTTTGCCATAACTGATGTGTTTGTCAGATTGTCATGGACAAAGAATAGCACTCATATTCATGAATGTGTATAATATTATTAGCATGCTAATTGCTAGTAAAGCTAATCGCTAATTAGCAATCATGCTAGGTAAACTTGCAAACTCACCTGGTTTAAACTATTTTTAAATCAAATGCCAAATCAATATGTTGATTTAGATAGTTTGACTCCTTATTTAGTGAGTAGTGAGCAAGTTTCTACCTTTACACTTGCTAGCCTCAAAGCACCTGAAGAGTAACTGCTTGTTAATCATATACAACCTCCTGGACAACTTTCAGCTAGTCTGCATGGAAGGTGGCAACCCTATAGCTAGCTAACGTTAGACAGTGCAAACTCAGCTACACAGGGCTTATTCTAAATATTTTTTACCATCTAGCCGAGGTCTAGAGCTGACAAGGTAAATATAAACAGGAAATGTACCATATTGCCCTTAAAACAAAAAATATTCTGAGTCCATGGAGTAAAACTGTATAGGAGGTTGTATATGATGACCAAAGGTAGAAACCACTAAATGAGTGGTTTTGAAAACGAGTCCTAATTGACTTCCATTATAACTAAGCATCAAAGAAAGTTTAACTTTTTTTTTTTTAACAAGTTTTAATGGAATTTGAAATATAATATATAATATAATCCCTTATTAATGTAAACACAATGTGGAATATTAAAATTTTAGTTTGGAGTTTGAATGAAAGGTTTAGAGTTTATAATGGTTGAAAAAGTGAAAACTTGGGATTTTTACTTGGGGAAATTGTTCACAGAAAATGTTGAGTATTTCCGAAGGTTTGAAAGTTATCAAAATTCTTAATTTTTAGATGCCAGTTATGTTAATTGCTCAAGAACAACATCTTTTGAAAACTGGAACAAAGGCGTTAAGGGCTAAGCGTTCTCACAATGGTGGAGATATCCAACTGCTGAGTTTGTTGTGATTAGTGTGCATGTACACAGCATCTAATACACCAAAGCTTTGAAATGTTACTTTCACTTAAGAATTTGAATATATTTCTGCATCACAAACAACAAATTCACCTTTCTCAATGAAAAGCAAGGAGAGTGTAGATTCTCCCAACTCCCCCGTGCTACTGGAGTTTGGGTGGTAAACAGCAGGATTTTTCTTTTGTTCCTCTCATCGTGGTGCATTTGTTTGCATAATTTGGCCACATTTGCAGGTTCAAACCCACAATCACTGCAGTCATGATAGCTATTTAGTATGAGTGTATACTTGTGTGTAGCAGCTCTCCCTAATTCTTCTCTTGCTCACTCACAACACTCACACTCAGTCACCAATCTGCATTTTGCTCATTTTGCTGGGGATATTTCCCAGAGCAGTTCATTTACTCAAGGACGCGTGATCTCATACTTTACAGGTCAGGTTTTGACCAATCCTGTGTCAATTTCGTTTCTGGCTTTTGAGATTAGCAAAATTAGACTGACGAGTTTAAATGAGGGACAGGTTACAGTTACTTACAGGTTGTAGCAACAAATTAGCTCCTGATTGGCCCAGAGAGGGATTACATCTTCAGAAGAGATGGAATTTGTTTATAACATGGCCCATGACCTAATTTACTGCATTTAGAGGACAAGTACCTGAGTCTGAACTAGTAGTTTCAGTCCATTTGGTCCATCATGCCCACATTGCCAGGAAATCTAGTTTGAATCCTTAAAATAGCAGCGTTTCACCACACTTTAAAGTTTCATGAATTGACTCAACCAATATCCTCCAGCTTTTTGTTTGCTTCACCACACACTGAAAAACACTTAAAAAGGCCCTGCATCGGAAGGCAAATAAGCTTTATCTCAATCCCAGTTGAGGCAGCAAAGACACTAGCCCTTTTTTCACAGTGACGCCACATTATCGCTGCAGAGGCAGTTCGCCAATTTTCCGCCGTTGGTTGTTCATACAGAGCCAAGCAGCTCTGGCTTAAAAGATGAACCAAAGTGTAATTCACACAGAAAGCCGGAGCTGCTGCTCCAAAAGAGGCGTGACCAATGATGCTACAGGCAAGACGTGTTACACAACGGACTTGTTGTCTCATGTGACGTATAATAACTGCGCCAGGCATCGACTTCCAAACAATGGTGGAACTCAGTCTTGTGGTATTGCTGGCTGTGCAACTTACAAACAAACAAAGATGCTGGGTTCATCTGTATCGATTGGCAACTGTCTGGGAAAAGGAGAATGTGGAAGAGAGAGAGACCACATGGCCGTGTTCTGGTCAAATGTCCTCAACAATTTTGACGACGATGAGCGGTGGAGTCATTTTCGTATTACGAGAAACACATTTGACTTTGTGTTGGAGCTTGTTGAGCCACACCATAGGCGCAGGACAACAAACTGGCGACAGCCTCTGTAACCTGTGTACTGGGATTGAGATTCATTGGAATAATTTAGATTTTTGATCAGAGATGACCAAGTTGCATTTTCACCCCATTGCTTTGATAGATTAATGATATAATCATTAGCAATTAATCATTAGGGTACTATATGATATGACTATGATTACAGAGAGGCTGATTTCTCTGAAAGGGTTTGTAAAAAGGTTCATTCCAGACACATAGCATTTCATAGCATGTGCTCATTTGTGTCCTCAGTACCTGGATAAATGTGCGTTGTCAGTTATGTACTCTGATGCGCGTATGACACAATAAAAGAAACTGAAGGATCCAGTATGAGTGTTTTATTAAAGTGACACGCAAAATACAAAAACTGTGTAAGGGGGGGGCGGGGATATAACATCTCCATGTGCGGCATGCAAATAAAGTGCAACATGAGTAAGGTGTCCGTCAGCTGCTGTAGGAAGGACGAGGAAGTGGCCGGGTGAAAAGAGTTGTGTGGTGCTGGTATTGCGGTGTGGGAGAACTGAACTGTCTCTGGGGGGCAGGAGCAGGGTAGTATCGTGCCGGGGTTTGGGGACCTGGGTGCTGCGGTGCTGAAACCCGCGCAGTCAAGTTTTGCAGAGGCGCAGTCCGGCCTTGCATCATCGAACCGATCATCTCTAACTGTTGTGCCCTCTGCTGTCTGGCATCTTCCCGTGCTTCTCTCTCCCCCCTCCTTGTTTCTCTCCTCAGTTCCTCCTCGTAGGGTCTTTGTTCCTGGAGATATAGCTGATCTCGCTCAACATCCTCATGGTCCATCGCATGAAGAATGTCCTTTATCTCCTTACTGACCACCTGGGCCTTAGTCAACTTCCACACAAAGTTTTAAAGTTTTACCTGGATTTTCATAACAGGGATTCCCTTCTCTGCTTGCTTCGGGGTCGAGGTCGTTAACGTCCTCGGTGACCATGCTGCTGCTGCTGCTGGAGGGAGACGCCTCGCCAACGTCCTCAGCCGCTTTGTCCAGGCTGATAATCAGGCACACCTGATTAGCAGAGTGGCTTGCCCCCCAGATGGACTGGCACAAGGCAAAACATGGCCACTCCAGCCGTCCTCGACCACTCCAGCTGTTGTGGTCGTTCACCTTTTGGTACTTTCTTTGAAGTGCCTTTAGCTTTGTCGTTACTTAGGATTTGTCCCTTGTATAGCCAAACTCATTGAGGCACTTCACCAGCCTTTCAAGCAGGGAGCCATCCTTCACCATCCCTGAAAAGTGGTGGTTGATTTTGGTCTCCGCCCGCAAGGTAAGGTGCTCGCTGACCTGGTCGTCGCCCTAGTTTTCAGCCATCATTTTTTTTCTCCTCTCAGGTAAATGTCACCTGTTTACCACTGCCAGCTGATTTTTAAATCCCCCAGCTGTGGGTCAACCACTTAACATGTCATCAGATCGACACGCCCCAGCTCTGCGCCGCTGGCTTATTCATTCACACTAGTTTGGTTTGCCAATAATACGGTCCTGATACTACCTCCAGAGGTGGATCAGAGGCGCAGTGAAATTTCACCCCTCGCCGCATCTGAAAGAGGAGGAGACGGAGAATTGGTGCAGGATCCCCGAATGCAAATGCAGTGTGAATGGGGCTACTGACACTGTGAGAGAAACAGTGCTGCTGAAGGTGACAGGTAGTAGACAGTTTCCACTGAGGGCCTCATTTGCAAAAAAAAGTTTTGATTTACTTTCCTAAATTATGTGTTTTATGCATCAATCAAGGTTTATTAATGTTAAGAGTGGGCTTCATCTGTTTTTCTAAATGAATTCTTTACATGTTCTTATTTCCTGTCCTGTTGTCAGTGGTCCACAGTGTCTTGCAGCGGGTGCATCAGTGCATAACTAATCGCCTCTCTGTAATTGTAGGGACTGGATGGGTAGCTGAAAAGAAAAGTGACTCATGACTACTGCTTTCGGTTAGCACTGAGATACAATGCTCCACCTGATTCCATTGTCCTAACAGCAGGTGAGCCTTGTGTGTAGGAAGCTTGTCGTTAATTATGAGGCTGGTCAAAACCAGCGTGCACCAAACGACAGCCCAGCAATCAGGTGCACTCACAAGTTTGTTATAAAACAGCAGCATGAGTATTCATCATTGGGCACCATTCCCCCCTTCCTTACAGTGTTTTTTGTAGCGTTTTGAAACCCTCCATCGCTTCATAAAATAGCAACAACAACCTCCAAGCTAGCAACCCACATGTTGGAACTGGCAAGTAACTCAAACAATAACTTGTTTGGTAATGGCACAAACAAATAAGCTAGCTGCACTCTCTGTGTATAAACCAAGTGTTTCCTCACACTAATTTGCGGGGGCACCTTCACTGCTTCCTGGGTTATGCGGCACCCAAGACCATTGTGATTGGTTGAAAGATGTGCAAACAAACGCTGGTGCGTTTACCGGGAATCAAACAAGGCGGGCAGGTCAGAGGCAGCCATGGTCAGCAAGAGGAAATCAGCCTGGAGTATAGTGCTGCAGAATCTAGCATGATTGGCAGAGCACAATCTGGCAATGAGTGTCTGTGAGGTTGGTGTGTATATATACTAGGTTAATTGGTGATCAGGAGCAGCTGTGAGAGCAGGTGAGTGGAGTTGGCCTGATAAGGTGGGAATTGCTGGTTGACTTGGCAGGCAGCAGCATTCTGGCCTCCACAATTAGGTTGCACCAGTAAAGTTTGTGTGCCACGTGTCCACCTGAATAAAGATAAGGTGAGAGATAGGACTTTATGAATCCCTCAGCGGGGAAGTTTACATGTTATAACAGCTTAAGAGTCATAGGAGGAGGGAAAAGAACCGAAGAGAAAAAAAAATGTAAAACAGAGCCAGCAAGACAAAAATAGAATAATATAAAGTAGTAGGGAAGGACTATATATACCATACACTGTGTATTTTACTTACAGATATGACCAAGGAGCACATGGTGTGTAGCCATGTGAGTAAAACATTCTCAAATAACAGCTGAAATGAACAGTGAAATAAAGTTTTTTTAAACTTGTGAGGCAGAACAAGGCAATGCAGTAATAGATGTATTCATATTTGATTAACACTGCCTAGTTTGACAGCTCAACTGAGTTTCAAAAGGCAACGGACCTGCCAACTGGATGCTATTGGATTATGAAATAATAATGACTTTATTTATTACCAGTTTGAACAAGTTTATTTACTCTGTTACATGTAGCTTCAAATCGCTCAAACTGCTAACATTTCTAGATATATTATAAGCACACAGTGCCGCAGGCTGCAGTTGTATGAAGTTGGTTTAAAAGTAGGAGACTTTTTTTTTTACATATATATATATATATATAAAAACCAGGGCCTAGGGGAAACCCTGGCGCAACATAAATGTGAGACTCCCCTCTTCCCATCCTCCAAGCACCAGCAGCAAAGAACGTTTTTAACAAAGTTTTATTCACAAACAAAGCTGGAACACAATCACACATGCTGGCAGTCGGGGACAGCAGAGGAGAGCCTCCTAGGAACTGGGCGGAGCCGGCCTTTAAACTTATGGCTCAAGGAACGCAGCCAATCAGCTCCACAGGGCAACCTACAATCAGACACACCTGCAACCACTCTCTCACTCACACACGTACTCACAGGTAAAAGAGGGATATTAAAAACAGACAAATAGAAACATATGACCTCTAGGGTCGTAGCAATATATATATATATATATATATATATATATATATA
>CAEMYA010000199.1:1004662-1022337 GCA_903131615.1 Diplodus sargus
ACTAAAATCCATGTGAAAAAAATTGCTTCTCACTGTTGTCAGGTCAAATATTTATATGCGATTAAAATGCGATTAATTTCGATTAATTAATTACAAAGCCTCTGATTAATTCGATTAATTTTTACTGCTACTGTTCCTGCTTTCTGCCTTTATGTAAATATTCAGGCTAATGGCGTGTGAGCACCAGGTGCCATGCATTTAACTAGTCATACTTACTGGTGTAACCTGATGAAGTAGAGACCAAATTATGCACAGAAATGTGGTCATCAGAGGCACAGCACTATCTCCAGATTCACCGAAATAATTCATCAAACTACTTTTGTAGTCTTATTGTCTTCATGTTATTGGACCGACCTGGATTTGGGGCACTCACGCCTGATTGTGATGGGAGCATCTGTACTGGAATGATTGAGCTTTAAGGACACGACATGTGGACACTTATGTTTACTTTTGAGATACTGTCCTAGTGTAAATGTGTCAGATTATCTAATCAGGACATAATAATTTGTCACCATGGTACAAATAAATACAGGTGTTTGTCCACTTCTTTACCCGATGAAGACCATCTATGGTTGAAATAATTCCAGTCAGATCCACTTCGAAAAGACAGAAGTGTGCCACTGTTGTTTTTTTGGGTTAGTTACTCACTACTCAAGTAACCTCTTGAATAACAGTACAAAAAGTACGAAGTAAAGTAGTTAATTTTAATGACTACTTCTACATCTACTTGAGCAACAGCTGAACAATGACAACTAAAAGTACTTTTACTTGAGTACAGTTTTAGGCCACCTCTGTATTCCACACTTAGTGAAAAAGCAGGTATCTCAACGTGTCATGTGAATAAAAATAAACGAGAGGGAAAAAATTGAGGAATGCCCCTCTTCCTATGCAAGAGCTAAACCAGGCAGTTAATAGGAGTACATTTTTAGTTAATACTTACCTTTTTGAATTTTGATGAAAATTGATAAAAGTTATGATTCCATCAGTGACAATGGTGATATGGTATAGCTGGTTTAGTTTGATGACTCTACCAGTTGTGTCTCTACCAGTTTCTAGTATTCTAGTTTGAATAATTTGTCCCAGACTTTAACTGTTTTTGTGGCCACAAAAATAATTGAATTTAGCAGGAAGAACTATTTGTTGCAACCTTTATAACCCAAACTTCCCACGTCTCACTGAGACAAACAAACATTTTCACAATTAATAAAATATATCCCTATACTGAATACCGGAATAATAATCATCTGGCTTCAGAACAAGGCTTTTTTAGCCTCAGTAGATGAAATGCTGGGTGAGTTGCCCCAAGCACTGTCCTCCATTACTAAACAGTTATGTTTGTGTGTGCGAGCAAGGAGGAGCAGTTGTTGTGAGACTTCACTGTCTGGTCCCAGTTCCAAACAGACTATGTGCCAAGGCGCCTGTAAGCCAGAAATTTCAGCCTGTGGCCAAGTAATCATTGAGCCATTTGTATTGATCATCAGTCCCATCAGCCCCTGCTGATATGTTGACTTCCTGTTATGAGATAGGAAAAACACTCTGGCTTAAAGGAAAGTGATGAAAGAATGATAACATTGCTAAGCCACACTTGCTTCATCTTGGTTGTTTCTGCACTAGCTCTAATTCAGTTTGTCAGTTTGACATTCAGGACAGGAAACACACAGATAGAGGTAGACATGGATAGACAAACACACCATGATAGAAAGCATCATGGGGCGAGTGTAGCAACATGAAAACTTGTCCAAACTAATGCAACCCTACAGCCCTGCAACCAATACAATCTTTGTAAACTTAAAAGGGGAAGTCCAGTGATTTAGGACTGCACCTTTTTGTAAAAGATTTGTGAGAGACAGATTCCAAAAGTAATATCCTAAATCGATACAATAGAAGTAGAGATATCCTGAATTGCAGTCCCTAGTATAAACCACTAGATACGAGGGCTGGGATAATATGCTTATCTCCTGATTTAATACTACCACTAGAGATGGGTACTGATGCGATTTTAAAACAATGTGATTGGGTATTATAATGAACTGTGATTTTTACTTCCTGTTTTAAACTAGACCATGGGGAAAAGTTAAATCTTACAGTTACAGACTGTATCTGTCAATCAGTCCTTTTGAGTTATTTTCATAATTGTTATACCACGTGTGAAAGTCATAAATGCATTTCTTAATACATATTACATTATTTACATTATTTATTACCGAAGTTGATACATTTAAGTCATTGTACTACCTGTCAAACTCAAACAAATTAAAACAGTGTGCAAAATGTGATGGACGTATGGCAGTTTAAAACATATTTAAATGTTTTTAAGGTGAGTTCTACTCTCGTCCGTCTCCTCCGCTGTGATGTTTTCAGTGGATATTTAAACTGGCCATAGACAGCTTTCGTGCTTCAAAATTTTAAATGTTGATTGCGCAATGCAATGGATATAGACTGTATACTGAAACAATCCGCATTGACATTGTTTCTTGATAAACCTCACCATCATGCTACAGTTTTGTTCGCAACCAGGCACATTTTTATGTTATCTGGCGATCCATTTCTATTATAAACTAATGATTGAATAAACTCATGTCCTGTGTTGTTGTTTTTGCAACTGTGTGGAACATGGTAAGTCCCAGTGATTGAACTAAATTCAAACACACAGACACAAACCCTCAGACACAAGCAAGTCAACACAAATGATCATGTGGTCAAATGGGTTGGTAGTGAACACACCATTGAACAATTGCTGATGGAAATCTATCTGAGGTGACTCAGGCACAAATGCTCTCAGATGACGTGATGTTTTAAAGTTTTAATCATGTTACTTTTTGTCTCCTTCGCCAACTACCTCCCTCTCTCTCTTTCTGATGAACCAGTGGCATGCATCGGATAATGTAAGCACACACCTTAACAAAACATACAACAAATGCCTTGCATTTTAAACATCTGAATTAATATTTCTTAGATACTGCATCTTTACCAAACAAGCCGATCCAACCTGCCCAGCTAACCCTCAGACCCCGAGTGAAGTTGAGGGAAAATGTGCAGTCTAGACAGTCAGAAGTTATACGCACGGCATGTGAAAATGTTTCGTTTGAGAATAGAAAATAGACAGAACCAAAGGTCTGAGAGTACGCAATAAAGTCTTCAGCTCCTCTACAGTCTGTTTCACTCTGTTATGTGCTGGATCAGCACTTTTCAGTCTTCAGTCTGCCACTGTGTCCCAATAAAGTAGAGTGGCTGCCTCGCCTGCACTGATCTGACAACACATGGACAGAATCAATCAACGCTACCAATCAAGCCTAATGGAAAACAGTTCTCAGTGTAAACACAACACAGGGGTATGGCAGTGTAGGTGTGTGTGTGTGTGTGAGAGAGAGAGAGAGAGAAAGAGAGAGAGATAGAGAGAGAGAGAGAGAGAGAGAGAGAGAGAGAGAGAGACCACATCTTACTAACACTAACTAAGACAGGTTATAATAATCCAAATTCATAACCTTACTTTAAGTCAAATCCCATCTAAAATCTAATCTAATCTAAACTAAACTTTCGGTTCAGCTCACATCCTTCCCCATCAGGCTTACGATGACTGTAATGTTGAGGATCATCAAAACACAATGTGAATTCAATAAACCTTCTCTATAAGCTGACAGAGATAGCATTTTATAGTTGCCTTCCTATGGACAAACATCTTTCTCTTCTACCAGAAGTAATGTGACACATGTAAATAAATGAGGTAAATTTCCACTGTATGGTTGGTGTGCAATTGTTTGGCCAGAACGAACTCAGGATATGCTTATAATACATTAATAATACCACAGTATGTTCACATATCTTTGTTTATCTTAATTTATCTGCTATTTGGATTAGCCCGCGTCAGGAGGCACAGATTGAGACAAACAAACACTACAGCGGTACCAAAAGGTAATTTGTGGGCCTTGGCGGTGTAACAAGGCCTAACAGTCAGGGAATTCAAAGCTCTAAGCTCTGAAGCTAGGAATGTCAGTAAAGCAAATAATGAATACAGTGCTGGCCTAATAGTAGACACTGAAGCCAACACAGACAATGACGAAGAAGCAAAGCTCGAACACAACAGGAGGCTGACCCTCAAGAAAACAATCGACTATGCAGGAAGATAGGACGAAATCAGTAAAATAGTTCAAACCAAACCGTGGTTCAAGTGTAGGCATGAGGAGCTAAAAACTTAAATCCATGAAGCAGTGTTGTGATGTTGCTTAAATACTTGTCTCTGTTGTGAATGGTTATGGCTGTGAGATGCAGCTAAAAGCCTAGCTGCATAGAAGTTATGGATTCCAGAAACCCCCAAAATCAATCTAAAAGAAAGAAACAGACAAACAAACATTTCCATCAGGAAACTGTTAAACAACACAGGTGGTTGTATCCACAAAAATGTTCTGTTCTCCGGTCAATCTCACGCCCCATCATCCCCTCACTCGTGAACAAAACCCCCAAGGAAAGTATTATTCATAAGTGTACATGGTACCAGGCCACCTTAGGCTGAAGGTCGATGATGGACTGTGTGGTCCTATCATCAGCCCCACAGCTGTATGTCTTGGACACTTTGGTGCAAAGTGGAGCAGAGCTGTCAACTGATCACCTGGTGGGGGTGAGTTGGATCAGATAGGAGGGGAGGCTAACTGGGAACACCTGGAGGCCCAGTTTGTCGGGTCTTCAGCTCCCACCTCTGGAAGAACTTCTCGCTCACCCCTGGGGAGGATGGGGACATGTAATCCTAATGGGCCTGGCTAAAAGCTTCCATTGTAGAGGTGGCTGCAAGGAGCTGTGGTTAGAAGGTCATTAGTGCCTGTCATGGCAGAAACCCAAGAACTTGCGGGTGGTTACCAGTGGTGTCGAACCAAAGAAGGAGTTCCTTTGGGGAATGGTTGGCTTTGTGTTCTTCTGAAGCAGCAGACAGGTACCGAAAGGCCAGAAGTGGTATATTTTAGACAACTTGTTCTATTTTTCAGCGTCTGCACTGAAGCCTCCGTAGTGTTGATCCTAAAGTTATTACAACATAATGTAATTCATTATCTAGCAGACACTATAGTTTAAACTACGGTTTTGTCCTGTTACAAAATAGACTTTGAATTCATAGGCTGCAGTGCTACAGCCAAGTAGTGATGACTGCTTTCTTTCATTCAGACAGTGTATGGACTTTGTTATGTTTATCTCTTTCCCCTGGTCTTATTGATGCTAAACATTGTTAATCAAGTGACTCAAAGTTTTGACTTAACCAACACAGAGACCAGACATTGACATTCAACTGCATCGCAACTAAATTCCGTACAACTTTGTGCGGTGAGGGTGTGCTGCCTGAATAACTATGTCCGTCTCATCTCAGGTTACCTAATGAGTCCTGGCAAAAAAAAAAACGCAACAAGATTTTCTACAGGTGCCTCACCTGGCAACATAAAGAGTGAAAACACATGTTTTGGAAACACCGAGCGTATGAGTGAATAGCCGACACATAGTTAGTCCAAACAATGCTTTTCACCCTGTATTTGTTCGCCGCAATTTCTACCTTCCTCATTTACATACTTTACTGTATATTTTCAGTCAGAAATCTGCACTGTGACCAAAATGAGCTCCAATAAACAAACAGCAGCTGTAAAACAATAACAGCAGATTATACCCTAAAATGCAATTATGTTGATTCCCTAGCCCTGTGGGCTACAGGCTACATATGTGTGTGCTGTGGAAATTAATTGAATTCTTGTTTCCTTTAATATTACTTCAGTGCTCAGTATTCATTCTCAACACGTAAAAGTTTAGATGCTGCCCCCCAAACTGCAATCGACTGAACCATTATACTAATGTTAAAGCTGTTGTAAGCATTATTTTCTTATCAAAATGCAGTAAGTCTCAAACAGCTTTAAATTCAGTGACCCATATCCCTTCTCCTCCTGCTAAAGTAAAAGAGAAAATACATTTTCTGGTATCCCTGCCAACTTTATCCAATCAGAACAGAGAACTCAATATAGAGGCATTGTCTGCTCGTGAATGTGAAGAGAGCAGGTTCCTCCTGTTTACCTGCAGTAGAGTGGTGTAGCAGTGACTTATTCTTTTAGGCTAACCCAGAAGTTAGCAGCCCCAGGGTTCCCTAAGAAAAAATGAGATTTCTGAATCGGATTTTGCCATACTGTCAAAATGTATGATAGTTGCACATTTTGCTCTGTAAAATAATCTTCACAGATGAACACCGCTGGTTTTCCAAGCGTAAATTAAATCAAGTAAAAAGCTATTGTTAGGCTATAAACGCACTACATTGCGCTTGCATGATTTAAACATCACCAGTAGGCGTCTTACTAAACAATTACTAAACACGTTTCCTGATAAATCTCCAAGTTGTAAAGAGTTGGAATATTTTGTAACTGAAGTCCACCTGTAAAGACGGACTAGTGAAATGATGAGTCTTCTGGTTCAGTTTGATGAATATTAATGTCTGTGACAACCTCTATAGTCTCATTAAGCCACTAGATTCAGGAAATCACACTGCCTCTCCATCTTATCAAAGTTGTGTCAACAACTTCGTTGAGGTGGAACTAGCTATATCTTCTGGTCAGGGAAAGAAAGAAACATAATCAAGACTCACAGGAACAGCTGTCAGGTAAACTTGTGTTCTCCAACAATAACGTTAGCTTGGTGTGCTAGCTTGTACTCAGTCTCTCTCCAGTCTGTTTGTCTGTCTTGTTAAGCCAGCTGGGCGGTGCATAGCCACTAGATCTCTGTCTGTGTTTTTTTTTTACCAGTCAACTCAAACAGTGTTCTGTAAATCTGTGCCAAGATTTAGAAGTTAGAATTACTTTTTCAACCAGAGTTGAGCATGGCTCAATACAGTACTGTATATGAAGCCTCTCTTTTTCACCTTGAAGTCAGCCAGGTTCTCTGTATTAACATCTCCACAAATCAACACCTTTCCCTGAGCATAGAAGTACTTTGTCTTCAGTCTGGCTTTTTTATGGGTGAAATAATATTTTCATGACAGCCTGAGGGACAGTGACTGACTGGATCTGATCCGTGGCAGGTTTTTCTTAATTGATTAAAGGAACTTTTTATTGAATTGTTGGAATTTATGAATTCTTACTTAAAGAAATAGAAGGATGTGTTAATAATGATGCTGGAGTTTTGATGAATTGTAAGCACTAAACAACTTGGGGGGTAAAAGCTCTCTATATATATTTTCCTGTCAGTATCACACTAATGGCTTCCTTTTCCTTCTACATCTCTTTCACTCTCCCTGGTTCTTTGTCACCCTCTCGCTCACGGTGATGCTGCTGATACAGACAATGTGGGCGTTCTCTGCAGTTGTTTGAGACTAAATGTAAAGATAGCTCATGCTCTGACAAATAATGCAGACCTGAACTAAAGATATAACCGGCTGCTGTGTTTGCTTAGGTTTTGACGATGATGTCACGTTCTGGCCACGGATCCAGCAAGGTAACTCTGCCAGGACTGTAAAGATGTCTGGGAAGGACATGTCTGTGCATCCTCTGCCAGAGGAGACGTCAAGAAGTTTCTTTTCCCTCCTCCACTCTTTGGAGAGCTTACAGCTCAGTGACACCAACATTAATTTCCTGATCGCAGGAAAGGAGGAGTGGATTCTGCAGTTTTGGGATCCACACTAGCTCCAATGGTCCAAGTTAATGTCAAGATGTACTGAAGACCAAGTAAGACTGCGGAGAAGCAAGCTGAATAATATTTTCTCAATCACTGAAAGGATATTAAACTTATTTAATATTTATTACCTATACCTGCCTATAAAGCATGTATACTGTATGATATTACACAGTGTAATACCTGGTAATACAGTCTGCTGTTATTACTGTGTCACATGTTTTATGTCCTTCATTTATCAGTTTTATTTTTCTATTGTATTTTTTGTGCTTCTTGATGCAGGCCAGTCTTCCCTCAGGGACAGTAAAGCCTTGAATCTAGAAAACCTGGTTTGATGCTGTGTTAGCAGGGCGCCTAGGCAACAACTCATGCCTCATATTAGCAAAGACACTGTGCTCCCATGTCCTCTTAAAAAATAGCTCTAATTTTGTCCAGATCTGCAAAGGTGATTTCATAAGCGGTAAATCATTTACAGACATCAAATGCAAAGAACAAGAACAGCATCGCAGCTAACATGCTCCAGGCATCAACTGAATGTACCCAACAAAGGTTCCATAACCAAAAAGCTGGGTTCAGTTTATGTTACACATTTGCAGTGAGGGAAAGTAAATTAAGTGTGTTTACTCAAGCACTATAGTCAGATAAAACTACACTTTGTTTATTGTACAGTTACAGTTGCAAGTTATTTGTGAGATTGGATTTTTATTTTTTCTATTTATTTTGATTAAAAAAAAGGTAAGTTTACATATATGGTCTGCAGAAACAATAGGCATTCAATATAATTACCATATCAAGATTAAGTCTCTATTTATTAGAGCGGAGTCTGCCATTCCTGCACAGAATTCACACGAACAATGGATTTACAGAAAAGAAAAGGACAGAAGTTGTATGGATTATAACTTGATGCGGGACTTTGAATTATAACAGGCTGTTTATTTATCGTGCCACATCTTCTTTGAATTACAGATCTCATCTCATGCTGCATCAGCTGCACCAGAGTCGCAGCAGGGCAGAAAATATGAAAACATCTTCAAGACAAACAGAAAAAGGCATATTTTCCTCAGCTCTTTTCATTTCAAGGAGGGTTTTCCCTGATGAATCGGGCTGAGCTGTTCACACTCATCCAAAAGGTGAATCAGGAAAGTTACAGTACAATTCCTAGATTAGTTGCGCTGTGTTTTTTTTAGAAACACACATTTGAAAGTTAAAATATTTGAAACATCTCTAGGTGAAAACCAGTGGGAAATGACACTAACATGAGTGCACTACATGTAAAACACCTTCCTCCATCGTTTCTCATTCCATCATCTCAATTCAGCTGATACACAAATGTACAGACACACAATAAATACCCCCACACCCTCATATGAAAACACACACATAGATTTGGCAGCAACTGATTCACATGTACACCACTCATGCGTCATTTTACTCTCAAATGTAAGCCCTCACATGCCACCGGGAGTGTTCGGCATTGAAAACCAATGCATAGTCAAACACACACACATCAGAGCATACGTATACTCTGGGCAGCTGTTGAGTCTGTGGGTTCGCTGGTCCGTGTAAATAACAGTAGGTCTGAGGCTAGGCAACTGAATGTTTAGTGGCAAGAGCAGAGGGCTATCCCAGAAAGGGTGCGATCTGCCACCCTTTCAGCCAACCGCCTCGGTCCTCCACCCCTCCCAGTCTGCAGCGACAGGGACATGATTGTCCATTCCAATCATGTAGGGGGAGAAGGGGGGGAGGATACGATCAGGGGAGACAACAGCTTGATATTCCCCCAGATGGATCTGAGATGGATGAACGTGAGAGAATTGAAGACATTGCTGGGAGACAAACAGGAAAATATGATCCTGTATGAGTATTTGTTCATCCATCTGAAATTAAATGTCTACTCTTGTTATTCATTCAGAGTTATTATTATTATTATTATTATTATTATTATTATTATTATTATTATTATCCTTTGAGCTTTGTGCATCCATCTCACTTCAATAATGTTCTGTAAATGAGTACCAACGGTGTTCTGGACAGTTTTAATCACCCGCTGTTGAGCCGTCCTGTCCTTGTCCATGCCCAAACATGCCAGTTTGTGATGTTACCAGTCAGGATGCTTATTATCACTGCTCTGTAAAAGCTAAGAAGACCTTGACACAGGAAGTTAGCCTTTTTACATTAACAACTATACCTAAAGCAAACCCCTCCCTAAACCTAACCAAGTCCTTTTTAGGCCTCAACCTAACTAAAGGTTAACCAAACTGTTCTCATATTAACATATTTATTTTTCTATATATTTGCAATAGTTTCCCAAACTGGCAAACCACGTTTCATTCTGACGGGCAGTTACAAACATAATAATCTTTCTTTTTATTTGGAGGTTTTTACACCTGACCTCCTCTCGCGGCTTGTTCAAGCAGACAGTTGGCCTATTTTGCCAAACACTTCAACAACTACACCCACATCTGCCAGATAGTAACAGTACTATGTGATAATAGCACTCAAATGGGCAGAAACGTAACATGCTTGCACTTACAATGGATCAGTGCTGGCTCAATGATGCCCTGACTAGCCCACATCAAATGCATTGTGATGAAATGTAATGATAACAAATGTTAAACACAACGCTTGCCTAGTGTGCATTCATCCCCTTGCAGCTGGGTGTTTGGGATTTGAATAAATGAATAACTTCTATTACTTGACTGTCAAAAAACTGATAGAAATTGAATTCGAGCCCAAATGGACTTACAGAGGATGCTCTCAACAGACAAATTATATCACTTGTTGTTTGTTCGAAAGTATCAAAGACTTGGTGATGAGAAGTCAGTGCTTGACTTCAACGGTAATTGTTTGTGTATCACTCCCACCAACTTTGTGGGTCTTTTTTAGCCATAAAGGTAGCTTTCCTTAACCTAAGACATGTAAGTTTAATTTAATATGTTTACCAGACCTTAATGAAGAGATGAATGACCTGTTTTGTCATTTAAGTATGACAACTTGTTGGATTACACAATTTGTGTAACACCCAAAAGAGGAACCAAAAGAAAAAGAATATATTTGTCCATTTATTTAAATTTGTATTGGTTTGTGTTAGTCTGGCTGTAATAGCACTCCAATTTATTTTGAATTTAATGATGTATGATATTCCAGTGAGCCAGTTCCTGACAATGTTGATCAGCCACACAGCTTGGCAATTACTTTTTGACAAAAAACTTAAACTTTTGCTCAAACTTTAATTGAAAAAAGACAATCAAAGTTGTTGCTAAAATGGGACAGTGACATACGACTATCCATAAAGTCCCTGGAGAAGTTCCTCGTGTGATGCTTGTGGTGCTCCGTGGAACTAGTGTAGGCTTAGCAGTGATAATGACATTGGTCGTATTCACTTGATGAAGTCGCTAATCTAGCTCTGCATACATTAATTATATGCCATATGAATTGTTTTAAGAAAGGGGATTAAAAACAGGAGGTAACACTGGCTAGAGTGGGGAGCTTTTTATAGACAGTTTTATACTTTTCTGAAACTACATTTTAAGTGAAATGTTCTTCTACTTCTTAATAATATGACCTTCACTTGAGTAGCATATTTCAATACCGCAGATTCACAGGGTCGTGTTTGCTCACACTGATTCATAAATGCATAACAAACAACTTATATGAGTAGCCTTTTTTCTGGCCTGAGCCTGAAGATAGAACTGATGAAAATGTTTTACCGTCACATGTACCTGATTCAAAAGGTCAGCCAGGTCATTACATACACCAGTGTAATCAAGTCGAATCAATCGAGTGTTTATCCAGTGAGCTTCAGACTCATAAAGGCTGATTGGAGCAGGGAGCTTACTGTGGAAAGGCAGGGCAGTGTGGATTAGGCATGAAGTCCAAAAGTTGAAAATGCAGGAGAAAAAAGAGAGATGAGAATGTGGAATGTTTTTCCTGTGAAAATTGAGAGTAACCATGTGTTTTGGTGCATGTGTGCCAATGTGCTGACATGAGTGTGTGTTGCATGTGTGTGTGCAGGGAGCCAGGCGAGTAATGAATCACCATGCAACATCAACTGCATCCTTCAGGCGAAAGCTGTATTGACAGGTGTCGTCAGCAGGGGGCCTAATCTTGTTTGGAGTTTTGCCAGTGGCATTTGTACTTTGTATGTGTCGCCGTGTTTGTGTTTGTGTTTGTGTGTGTGTTGTTGAAGGGCGGACATCAGAGTTTATGGCTGAATTTGTGTACGTTTTTCTCATCTCTGGCTGTGCAGATGTTTGTGTGACTATATGTGTGTGTGTGTGTGTTAGCGAGTGTGTGATGCCTGTGGCGTTTCTTGCTGGCTGTGATGGCCCACAGAGAGCTGTATCTGGATGTGTTTGCATGCAGCAGCAGAGCACTGGACTTCAGATAACTCTCTGTCTCGCCTCCAAAATAACAGGCTGGCGTCAACGGCAAAAACACTCTTTTCAACATTTCTTTTCAACTTTTACTCATCCTAAAATTTTCCAGCCAATTACTCACCAAGCACAAAGAATACCTGATCTGAATAATTGATCATATGACAAATAAAAGCCCACAGGGGAGCAATGATATCAATTATTGGTATTTTGGCATTAATTAGCCTATGAGGGAGATTTTGATCATTAGCTCTGACAGTTTAGTGCTGCAAATTCCCACCTACTGATGCCTGGTATGAAGCCACAGAGGATTGACTACAGCTGCCCACAGCTTTGATTGTTTCATTTCCTTTGATCGCTCTGAACTGAACTGATAAAAATGACAGGCACTGAAGAGTTTGGAACAGA
The DNA here is from genome assembly GCA_903131615.1 of Diplodus sargus. NCBI lineage: Eukaryota > Metazoa > Chordata > Actinopteri > Spariformes > Sparidae > Diplodus > Diplodus sargus. Next base: position 1,017,070 of record CAEMYA010000199.1, read on the forward strand.
GGAAAACACTGTCATTGATGCAACACACATTTTAATTAGATGGGAATTTGCATGATTACAGTATAATTGGTTTGTTTTAGGTTGAGGAACTTAACACCAACTCCATCCACTCCGTTAGGGTTTGAGCATTTTAGGGGCTCGGCCATTCGATACTAGGACTGGCTACAGAATCGTCTGTGTGGCTGCAGTAACTGCAGCTCTGTCTGATGTACAAATGTGCAATGCTTGAAACAGAGTGCTTGTCAGATAGTTAAACATAGTCATCTGTTCCCACAGTTTTATAAACTTTCGCGCGCCCACATCATGACGTGGACGTGACAAAGCACGAAGGGTTTGAACTTCTTTCTCAACCTGTCATTCTTGACAATTGCATTTTGCTCTCATGTTCAAGTGTGGCCATTTTAACGGACACAAACGTTCTCGCTTTATAGAGAGGGTCAGACTTTCATTATAATAAATAAATGAGACATATTATGCTCTTTTTCAAGTTCATCATTGTTTTGGGTTACTCCTAGAATATGTTTACATGCTTTAATGCTCAAAAAACACATCAGTTTTCTCATACAGTGCAGCGCAGCAGGACTGTTCCCCCTCAGTCTGAAACCTCTTTTTTTTTGTTCTTTAAGGCCCCCCTTTGGCTGTTCTGATTGGTCTAAGCCAGTGCCCCTGACAACAGAGCAGCTGTGCCCTCATTCATTTCCATGTGCCAGGTGCCACCAAGCAACTAGATGCGAATTATGCAAATATGTGACATGGTGACGAAATGGAAGGCAGGACTATCGTCGTAGTGTTTCAGGCGCTTCAGATGTAGTATTTTCTGTAGGAGAGAAGAGTTTCTATAAGCGCGGACTTTGACCTTTTTAACTTTCAAGACATTTCACATGCACAAAAACCTATATAGCAGAGTTAAGAAAAGGACACAAAATGTAAAAGCATTATACTTATTAAATGTCCTTTTAAAGAGTACTCTATGGCACTCTATGAATTAAGACTTCACAGTATCAACATTCTCAACAGGAATTTAAAGTACTCATGTGAGTGATTTACAGCCATGTAGTAGTGAGTTTGCGGATGGGACTACCTGATGAAAATACCTGATGAAATACCCCTTGTCTCACTCTCGCCTACGGTGGCTATATAAAAAAACAAAAACAATAACAAAAGAGCCAGTGTTTAGTTTGCTGTGGAAATATAGCCATGCAACATGGAAGTCTACTTGGAAGAGGAACCACACTGTCAGTAGATATACAAGGCTCATAGTTTCAGGTGAGTACATATTGGGGAAAAACTAAATAATGAATATCATATTCCATATCTGCTAATAGATCCCCTTAAATTTCAGACACTGGCCCTTTCAGGAAATTAAGGGTAGACAGTATGCCGTATATACACAATAGCCAGCCCAGTAAGTCACACCTTCAGATTTGCATTTTGAACACAGAAAGTAGTGTGCTCTTTGTGTGGCATAGCAAATTTACCTGTATTAGTCACTTTTTAATTACCATTCTTCGCAGCATGAAGAATGAGACCTCCACCATCTTTCTTGGTTGGCTGTACAAGCCTTTGGAAAGTTAGTTGAAATCGTTGTAATGCTGCTGGACATTGTCATGAACTGAATGTGAACGGATCTGGTCAGATTTTCAGCAACAGTCCACAGGATGTGACTTCACACATGTTCTGGAGTGCTCCGTTTTGGTGCCTCACTCCCTAACTGGAGAGCAAGAGTAGCTAACGTTAGTGTAGAAGTGGAGTCCACGAACTTTAATTAACAATTGTCTTCCAGCATAACACAGAAGTTCCACAGATCATCTTTAACTCTGACAATATCTTGAACAAGAAGGTTAAAATCAGTGAAACTGGGATAGGCTTTTCATAGATACCGATCCATCACTTTCCCCTGCTTAAAGGTCTTATTGATCAAATCTTTTTGAAAAAATATTACAGCCACAGAGCGGTGCAAAGGTGCAAAATAAATTCATTAACTTAAAATAAAACAAATAAGTATGTATATGGCGTATACTTCATTATACTCTTCACCACACCACTGCTTAACGTGATGAGCTAAACGTAAAGCTAGATGTGCATTGTGTATCCCTTGATTGCATTAATAATGTTGCTTGATTCTTGAAACACTTCCACAAAAAGTAACATAAATCTATTGCTAATGAACAGTACATGAATTAATTATTCTAGCATGAAAGATTCATCAGCTGACCTAACTGGATCTGATTGTTGTTCCACTCGACAATTAAATATGCACATAACTTGGTGCTACAAACTGGCAACCTCTCGAAGGGGCAGATGATTCAAACAGCCGCGTTGTTGGCACGTGAATGCGGTGAAATGGGGGAGATGGAATGCCACATTTTGTGGTTGGATGTTATCAATGATACCTTTAATTTTCACCATTTCTGTGTCAGGTTGCTGATCTTCGGTCAAACGTTTCAGTATATGCTTTTCATGTTGTCTTCAAAGACCCAAGGGGTCTGAATTGCCCAGAATGGGCAATCATTTGAGATTGCCTCTGCATATGTACATTGAGTGCACTCATGCATGCTCTTTAGAGTAAATACATGGCACTGGAGTCCCTGTCTCAACTCTGTCATGCTGGCAGGGGGAGGTGTTACGGCAGGTGATGGGGAATTAGAAGCGAGAAAATTGAATTTCGAGGTGGCTCCCCATTATCGAAAAGGCAATTCCAATCCAACATAATTAAGGCACAACAATGCAATAACTGTCAGCTCATTACGGAGAATAATAAAACTCACATCACAGTGTCACTCTCACAAATGCCAACTTCAGGCGCCAACTGCGATCAAGCAGCCAATCCTTTCCTCTTTAACGGAGAAATTACTGGGAGCTTTGGGTGGAGGCCCATCTGCTTTTATTTCTCATCTCCCAGTCCTGTCCGTCCCAGTGTGAGGATTGGGTTAAATCAGAGGATGAAGGTATCCTGACTGTGTTTAAAGCAGCAAAATAAATAAGAATACAGGTGAAACACTTTATATATCAACACAGAATGTGGTTGTCTCCTGTCTTCATGAGACTTTAGTGTTATGCTGATTTTTTTTTCTTCTGTTTTTAATCAAGCTCTCTATTTCAGGGGAAATGGGTTCAATTAAAGCATACATTTTTTACTTTTTACCAATTCACTCAGTCAAAAGGCTTGTCTTGGATTAAAGAATCAAGAAGAAAGCTCAATTCAATTCAAAGTACATTATTTGTCCCCAGTGGCTATACAAGGCATGTGGAGTAGTTGTACACAGACAGAGACAAGTCAGCACGCAAAGTACACAAGACAGCATGTTAGTTACAAAGACACATAACAAGTCAGATACCTTGTCAAAAATAGACTAAACTGAATAAGATATTTGCAGTATTTACATGAGGTGCAAAGCAGCATTGAGGTAGGTTACACTGGGCATGAAGAGACAGCGGCAGGTTGGTGCAAATGTGCGGATTAATGCAGAGCTAACGGGGAATGTTACCACATCATTGGCTAACATTCCCTACAGGTTCTGATCATGTTTTTACGGAAACGTTTTTTCATCCAAGAACATTTGAAGGATGTTTATCATTTCAAATAATGTCCCTAAAACGTTAAATGTTAACACAGGAAGAATGTTTTAGGTACATTCTGAGGATGTTTTGGTGATGTTTTTGAGGTAACAGATTATAGGGTGTTCTTCTGTAAAACATTCCCACAATGTTACATGATAACAAAGGAAGAACATTCTAGGTAACATTCTGAGAATGTTTTTAGGACAAAAAATTGCTCGCTGAGTGGATCCTACTAGCACGTATTGTCTGTGTGTTCGAAGCTTGATATGCCTCACTCCTCTGTCATAGTGCTCCATCGTTGACCAGAAACTACTGAAACTAAAAACACATGAGGTTCCCTCATTATCATGAAAACACACACAGTGGGAAGGATTTTTCCTGGTTCTGTAAGTACTCACAAGAGCATTAACTGTGCGAATAACCCTCTTTTATCTCTAATGTGAATGTGTTTTTTGGTATTTTTTCCAGCTCTGATCGGCTCTGATGTAAACACAACACCCAGGTTGACACGGTAACTGAGTTAATGCGGTGACGTGTGTTCAGTCAAGGCTGCTGGTTTTTTACTACTCTCTCATCCACCTCCATACGAGCAACACTGAGGCGACGACTTTGACTGACAGAAAGAAGTTAAAGATTAAAAAGTAAGCACCACTGCCTTTATCACTGGCACCATGTTAGTACACAACCCTTACCAGCTGCCTCTTCGGTACTGCACCTCTTAGCAGAGATGAGAGAAGCGAGACGTCTCACTCCTTAGCAACTTCCATCATCAGCTCTGGAAAAAAAAAACATTGCGTTTAATCCAAAATGTTACTGATTAAGACTTTTTCACTTCTAATATGTTCTGATTGTAGTCTGATCTGCAGCTTTCTACTGTGTCCTGTTCGTCTGGAACGATGAGGGAAAAAAAAGAAACAGAATGGGAATGGGAAAGGAGACAATTAAAAACCTGTTCGTGCTAATTTTGTTGTAGAAGCTGGAATAGCATAGATGGAACAGAATAGAATAGATGTACCATTTGGGACCTGCTTTTTGAGATTGATATCTTCAGCAGGAATAAGTTGGCTGAAAGCTGAGAGCCAGAGCTGGAGCAGGGAAGTCGGGTGGGAAGGGAAATGTTGAGAAACAGACTAACACATTATTAGTTCTGATAGGAACATATATAATTGCCATTCTACTCTTTGATTTTATTGATTTTGGAAACTTCCTCCCTCTCACACCTCCAAAACAAGCTCCCCTTGCAGTGAAACAGAAAGTGAGTCCCACAGAGTGATTAGAGAATCAATACATGGAAATGGATAAATGGAAATCAAAAGAAACTGATTGTTTGTTCTACGGATGGTATTTTTGATCAACCGCATTTTTGTGTTGTGGTTTTTCTCTCTCACTGTTCTTTATTTCCCTTTATTTTCCAATTAAAACAGAAATAATGAGCTCTAAATACTGTTTGAGTGTCATACTGTATTATTGTAGCACCACTAGACGCTACAGTATCGTTCAAATGATCCTGTGGGGCAAAAATGAAATCTGTGCAACACGACCGTCTTCGATTGACTGTAAAAGAGAGAGAGAGGCAGAATGTGGGCCACGGGAGGGGGAGAACGAGACATGATCTCTGGGAGCACATACAATTTAATTATAGCTGCAATCAATCTGATTTACAGGCACACACACACACACACACACACACACACACACACACACACA
>CAEMYA010000199.1:1022359-1033154 GCA_903131615.1 Diplodus sargus
GTCTTTAGCACACGAATAGCCTTACTTTGTCTCTTTAATTTCTATACACACAACAAGACAGAGAGTGTTTTGCTGTGGTTTCATATCATAAAAGACAGAAGATACCCACACACTCACACGCACACACACACACATACCCACCCACACACACATCTCTCACAAGGGAGCAAAAGAAAATAATAAAATTTGATGGTTTGATTGATACACATATACACATAGACACACACACACACGCACACGCACACACGCACGCACATAAGTATTGTTCTCAGCAGTAATGTAATCTCGCCTCAGATGCTGGGTTCATCAGACTGATGTAATAGGAAACTGGTATTTATGTTTTTCAGAGAGGATGGATTGAGTCCAATGAGAGACGATGTTACAGCCCTGAACTTACTCCTCTCAGCCGTTCAGGTCTGAAGATGGAGGAGGGGGATGACAGAAAGCGAGAGAGAGGTGCAGAAGGGGGAGACTGGATCAGAAGTGGACGTTGAGTAAAGAGATTGCATGAGTGAAAGTGGGCGATGAAAAAGAGATTGGTGGAGGTGTAGATTACACAGATAAGGAAGCAAAGGATTGTTTTTTTTCTTTCCATTTAATGTTAGTTTTACTTGGGGTGTGTGTGTGTGTGTGTGTGTGTGTGTGTGTGTGTGTGTGTGTGTGTGTGTGTGTGCGTGTGCGTGGGTGTGTGTGTAGCATCACAGTGTAGTGTGATACAGAGTGAGGCTATTACATGCAGGAAATCCCCCCTGGATGGAATTCTAATGTGGAAAAGGAATGTAATACTAAGTCAATAGGAGGGACTGTCTGTGTTACAGACGTAATAATGATAATTAATGCACTCTGCCGTGATCAGCCGGCTGTGTGCTTCCATATGTGCGTTTGAGTCAGCTCATGCTTGTCAGGTGGTTCTTTGCTTTAGGTAGCTGGCCAGTGCACAGAAGGGATGATTCCAAGATCTCTTTAATTTGTCCAAATAAAACAAACTGGCAAAGCATGATAATAAAATGAGTGTGGTTCTTCAGAATGAATTTTATCACTGCTGAACTACATGATACTGCACTAAATGGCAATTATAACAATGTAAAACAGCCCAAGGGTTCTTCATTGCATTAAAGGATAGGTTTGGATTATGTCTATCTTGATACACAGAGGAGGGTAGTAGGGGTTATATTTACTCTATTACTTGAGTAATTGTTTTGGGTAAATTGAACTTTTTGGGTTGTTCTAATGCTGCATACTTTTGCTCTTCCTTGAGTAGATTGTGTAATGGTACTACTTTTATTTGTTGTTTGTTTTTTAATACTTTTATGAAGAGACATGTGGTCTGCTGGTCCTCTGTTATTGATCCCACCACAGCCACGGCTCCACATGACTCTGTACAGAGCAGCATGAGGACGGCTTTCAAATCAGGCTAACTGCTAATATTTACAGATGAATTAACAGTGCACAGTGCAGCGGGCTGCAGTTGTGTGAAGTTTCCCGCTCTCTGCCCTAATATAAATATCCAAGCTAATGGCGTGAGAGCGCTGGTTGCCACGCATTTAACTGGTCATGCTCATTGGTGTAACCTGATGAAAAATACAAAAACAAATTTTACAACCATGATAGAATGATTTCACCACAGGTGGTCATCTTCATGTCTAAGTAAAGAAGTGAACACACCTGTATTTAATATACAATGATGAAACATCACAGGCACAGCATTATCTCCTGATTCACCTAAAAAAACTAATCTAACCACTGTAGTCTTATTGTGTTCATGTGATTGGACAGACCAGCATATGGGGTGCTCACACCTGATGGTGTCCTGGAATGATGAGCTTTAAGGACACTCTAACATGTGGACACTCTTTTTGACATAACAAATATGGTCTGTTAAACATAAGATTTGCTGATTTATTTACCCAATCATAATGTAAAACAGGAGATAACACCCAAAGAACATAACAAGAAACTTAATTTATAACGGTTTATAATAATGTAATATGTTGTAATCATACATGAGAGATACAGACTGAGAATACTGTCCTGGTGTAAATGTGGCAGATTGTCTAATCGGGACATGAAGATTTGTTACTGTGTCACAGATAAATACAGGTGTCTGTTCGCCTCTTTACCCAATGAAGACCATCTGTGGTTGAAGTAATCCGAGATCCACTTCAAATAAGACTTAGGGAAAACACAAGTGTTTCTTAAGTTACTCATTACTCAAGTTACTTTTCAGTAAGTAACTCAGAACCTGTACCTCTACTGCTGGAGCAGTATGTTATATTTGTTTGCCTGTTGCCTTTAACGTCCTGTAGAGCGTCTTTGAGTGAGGACTGAAGTCAGAGAGTGAATAAACGTAACATGAGTAAAAATTTCTAACAGTACACTGTCCGCGAACATTTGTGCCCGAGTCATGTGAGACAGGTTTTTATCAGTAGTGGTGGCTGTTTATGGTTTGTTCACCACAACCTCTCCCAGAAGTCCCCCTCACTTCTCTGTAACAAATGTATTAAAGTACATTTACTGATTTTGGACTTGTACATTCTTTCCGATGAGACATGAGCTGTTCACCTTTTCAAACTAAACAAAACCCACTTACTTTAATCTATAACTAAAATATTTCAGTAGGCCCTCAAAGCTCTCAATCATTCATTGTAACTGCCTTTCGATGATCTGAAAAAGAAAATGTGTCTTTTGCTTGACTGGATGAAAACAAAAGCTGGGTGACTGTTCCTTTTCCTTTTTCTGCACGTGGCAGAACAAGTTAGTTCAATGTAATGTAACTTCAAGGACGCATGGTAGAGTGGAGGATGAGAAATTTGAAACTTTTCTTTCAAACAGGTTCTGCTGTGCTGTCACTCAGGTCACAAGATCTTCTTCCCAATGGCATCCACATTCATTCAATTTCCTTTTTTTTAGTTTTTTTCCCTCCTTAAATGAATCAAAGTAATGCTGAGCGGAGGCAGTTGGGATAATTTGCTCTTCTTTCTCATCGTTGCCTTCTGAACAGCTGGGCTCCAGGGCCAGTTCTGCTTTAAATAGTTGTATCTTTGTTCAACACAGTCAGCATTTTCTCCTTTCATGCTCTTATCTTTAGAGTGGCGTCGCCCCTGGCCTTGTTTCATATAGTCTGTTCATTACACCATGTACTGCTATCGACTGGCTTCCTAACACGCCACTGGCAGGAGGAAACCCATTCAGCAAAGTGTGGCAGCAAAAGCCAGGTAGGTTGCCATGGACACTGCAACATCCACAGTTAGCTGCGCTTGTGCTAAACCAGTGACAGCAATATTTCCAGCCACTTTTTAGTTGGGGGGGGGGGGGCAATCTGTTTTTTGAGATAAAGAGTCTTTTGGGTTTTTACAAACGCATTATCTCCTTTTCACCATTTGTTGTTTGACCAGCTTCACTCACTCTCCCACATTTCTCTCTACGACGGTCACGAGACACAAAAATGACATGTTGAATCCATGATTTATAACACTGAGGGCTTGAAATGCTTTAGTGTGCCTATAAAGTACATTTTGTACTGATGTTTCGATTGAAAACACACACAACTGCAATGTGGTGCATGGCTATGTTGAAGCAGGTTTCAAATAAATGATGCAGCCATGTTAACACAGTAAAAACTTTATGCAGTACAAGACAGGACCAAAGGAGAAAATAAGTATGTTTCCATCCTGTACTTAATACAGAAATAGAAATAGAAATAGGATAGAATGGGAACTCACAAAAAATAAGAAAAAAGGGAAATATTATTTTTCTTTTGGCATGGGGTCACAGAGATTGCATACAGTAAATCATTCTCACAGAAAGCATTTCTCTTGTCAGGAGGAGAAGGAGGGGCACCTAATAACATTTGTGATTCCATTTCATCATTGCATTGAGCCAGGATGCGCTCGAAAGGAACCCTGAGTCACATATTTCTGATGTTATTACTTACACCTGCGTTTAACAAGCCAAACTGTCTGCAGTGTGAAAGGTAAAAAACGTAAAAAGGCTGAGGGAAAGAAGTGCCACACCGTGTGACGTGACTAAAATTAAAAGTAAAAATGCCATATTAGGTGGGAGGCAACAATAAAATGCTGTGACACTCTTTTTAACTCTGCAATCTTGTCACACAAACATAAGAATAATTGCATAAAGAGTGTGTTAATGAAAAGTGCAACAGAACGGTCATCCAAGTCGCAAACCCGGCACCCGATCCAGCCCGACTTCCCCGACATGAACACACAAGACATCACAGCAGCACTGCGGCACTTTTTACCTGATGTAGTGTTCTTTTTGAGAATCATGCAGTAAATAAAACTCAGGCAACTACAGTCTTTGAGAGTTTGCGTTTTTGCCGTTTGTTTTCTGCCTTTTTTCTTCAGTCGCAGACTTGCCGTACAAACTGCGTTTTGCAGCAGGCGTCCATGTTTTTCTAAACAGGTCCGCAGGAACCCTTTTAGATTAGAAGTCAAGAAAAAAACAGACTTCGAGAATGCAGCATAAGCGAGCACTAGTAATTTTCCCACATTTGAAATCTGCAAACTCAACCTCAACCAAAGGGGAATGCACATGTTAGTAGACAATGGTCAGGGGTTTTGCTGACAAGGCCCACAGTGTCAAACAGAAACGTAATACTTGCCCCACATCTGGTTTGTTGGGATCTGATCACCCAACTGCACTGCAATGAGTGAAGTATCCATCCCAAAGTCATTTTCAGTCAGAGAGGAAGGTTGCTCTAGAAGCATTGCCTTTTTTTCAAGGAAGTAGCAACAAAGCCAGCAAGATATTTAAGAAGTTGCCATCTCCACTCTAAATCCTGCATACAAAGCATTTGTTTCTTTAGCCCAGTGAATCTGTCACTGTCACTCACTGAATTGCTGAGCAAATCAGAGAGGTGGATGGACCCAGCTGCCCCCCGAGGAACCAAAAAATGAATTAGGGCGCCTTTAAAGTTTGTCTAAGAGATTGCTCTCCACATTGTGTTCTAGATCAAGTTTTATTCACAGTTGTGCTGACTGTGCGCTGTATGTTAACTTATTATAAACACAACTTTTGCCATTTCTGGCCACTTTCTGTTCTATTTGTAACTGTGGTGCACAGTGGAGTTGGTGTTGTGGGGAGCAGCTCAGGTTAAGCCCTCGCTCTGGTTTCCTCTACTTGTCCCACCAGACTCTTTAAGAAGCTCAGGGCTTACACAGCCACAAGTCAGAGAGGGAAACGCACACATACACACACGCATACGCTCACACTCTCACACACACATACACACACACACACACACACATACTCATGGCGGTGATAAGGAGCTACTTAAGGGTACTTGAGCTTTTCCACTTAACCACTTGTTTATAAGCTATAAGCACACCTAGTCCAGCAGCTGGGCTCTCTGTGTGTTCTTTACAGCAAACAGCACAGGAGGAAACAGAGACGTGTAAACAAATACACACTGCTGGTTCTTACACACACATATCCTAACACAGGTTTTTCACAGAGAGAGAAATTCCTTCCCTGGCAGCGGTTTTACCTCTTCTTTGTCTTGGTCCCTTAATGAGGCTGTGAGTAGCGATCTGGTTGGGCTTTTGTCAGCGGGTGGCTGGAGCTCCACAGACAAATTAAAACCCAATTATGTTTTCATTTCACGCTCTTTTATTGGGCCTGATAATAAAAAATTTGGAATAGCAACTCAGGAGGGATGAGGGAAAGACAAGGAGGGAGGACGGATAGAGGAGGCTGAAGGGAGAAGGGAGGAGAATACAGAGGGGACTGTAACTGTTAACTCCTCCCGTATGATTTTCTTCCACATTAAACTCTCTGTCTCTCTATAGTGAGTGTGTGTGTGTGTGTGTGTGTGAGTGTGTGTGTGTGTGTGTGTGTGTATGATGCGGGTCATTCTCTGCAGAAAAATAGCCATAAAGCCTGTAAGATCATTAAAGTGAAATATTGAGCCCATACCGATCTATACGCCTATAATGAAAACGAATGTACAGTTGTTCTATTACAGAGCCTCCATTGAATTTCATCATTTATGTACTGTATACTGTATGCTGCGTCCGTGCTCCAGAAGGTTTCCTGTCCAAAATACCTTCACAGCCCTGTGTAATTAACTCAAGCATCTTCACCAGCATCATTTATTAAAATGTGTTCATTTGTAATTACTTTAAGCTGAATGATGTTGATTATTAAAAGTGGATATTGGTGCTGTATATTTCTATACGGTTAATATATCAGTTTTTATGTCAGTCCAGTTAAGTTTCCATTCATTCTACTATGTCTTCCACTTTTCAGGTGCATCATTTACCAGAATAGCTTTACATACTTTAATACTCAAAAAACACATCAGTTTTCTCATACTGTGCAGAGCTGCAGCACTGTGTTCCCCCTCTGTCTGAAATGCTCCGTTTCATTGCATGTCTCTTTAAGACCCTCCCTCCCGAATACCCAGTCTGCTCTGATTGGTCAGCTTAGGCATACGCCTCAGCCAGCACCGATAATGACAAAAGAACAGATGTGCTAAAATGAATTGCTGCAGCCCAAACTAGCTGCTAGCCATAAATTATGTAAATATGTGACGTCACAAAGTCACAGAATTAAAGGCAGGACCGCAGACGAGGCGTTTCAGGAGCAATGTGCTCTGTGGGAGGGAGGAACCTCTGCTGGTGCAGACACTGACCTTTTTCAACTTTCAAGATCTTTGACATGCACAAGAACCTACAACTGACGAGAACACACTGATAGGCATAATAGGTGTCCTATAATAATTTATCTCTGAGGCTACTGTTAGCTATTTCAACCATGCATCCTAGCTGAGAGCTTTAACCACCACACTCTGATACCATTTTGACACTGGGAAAAAAAAACCCTAACACCTAATAACATCTGGCTTAAGTCTTCATGGGAAAGGGCTCAATCAGCGTTGAGTCCTGCATCAAATGACTCTGCAGTAATCATGAACATTTACTGGCTCCAGCTCCAATTGGTGGTGATGGTGGACACACTTATTTTCAGCCCCTTTTCAAAAGTTGCTATGATGCAAATAAATCAAAGTTAAATTAAGTTAAATTTCCATCGTCAAATTCCATCCATGTCCATTCAAGAAGTACTAAAACATTGTTTGTAGTAAAAGGGAAAAATCAAACAGTGTAAAAAGTATTCACTGCAACTTTGTCACAGGCTTCCATGCAAGCCTACAGGGAGTGCATCTGGTTTTGAAGCATATTTGACATAGTGGCCAAACTGTATAATTACAATGTCAGGAGATGCACACATGATCAAAAAGACTTTCCCCATGTGTTTATAGGGGTGTAATGGGACATGTATTTACATAAAGCCCAGTAAGTGGCAGCAATGTGCCTAAAAGCTGTTTTTTTTATTTAACTGCCATTAAACAACATTAAACAACAAGCAGTAGAAGTAGACACAACTAGACCAAGAAGGAGACACAGTCACTAACTGTACACTAAGGCAAGCTCAAATGTTCCACTAGAGGAGCTGCACATTTCTTTCAAATCAGCTGTGTGGGAAAATTTCCAAGAGCGAGCGGCGGATGGGAAGGAGACAATGTGTCTGCTTCGTTCAGCAGTCGTATGTGAGTGGAAGCATGTCGAACATGGTAGTACATATTAGCAGCCTTCCCCCAGAAGCATCAGTCACCGGAGTGAGACAATTAAGTTATCTGACGACTTCTCCTTGTAATTTGAAAGCAGACAGGGCCGACAAATCACCAAAGCGATCCCATCACATTCAAATCTGTTCTCATCAGCTCATGTGAGAGTACTGTATATGTTCACTGTTTGTTGCTTAATACACAGTACATCGTACCAACTATCGCAGGTTGAAGTCAGTAGACACAAAGTGGAACGAACTGTAACTGTACCATTGTCAGCTGTAAATAAACAAAAAGAAACGCACGTTCATGCATTTGGGATTTCTTTGTTGTTTGTTTTCTGTCGTACTGAATTCGTGGCCCTAAAACACAGGTACATATCAAACTGTGACTTCCATGTACTCCCTAAAAGCTTATGTTGTAAAAGAAGCATCTGAAAAACTGTGTGAACATGCTCCTGTTGCCCTGCACTACACTATCTGAAGTAATTGATTGATTGTACAAGAGAACACAACAGACACAATTAGTTCAACCCGGTCATCTCATTAGTAATTCCCTGGGGACCCTGTTGACAGGTTAGACTCCCACTTGTTCACACCGGCCACATGCACACACACAAACACACACGCACACACACACAATTTATTTCCTTTACCCTCCCCCGTTTTAATTCTTTCTCCACATGCTGCTTTCCAATCAAAATCAAGGCTCTGGCTTTTGCCCTTTCCCCTTGCTTTTTGTCACATATCTCCTCAGCCCCCACTGCCCCCTTGCCCCACGCCACCTTCGCCCTTCCCACCAGTCAATCACCCAACACATCATCACCCAACACCTACCAATCCTTACCTCCCACTTCTGTTGCTGTATCACTTTTAATTACGGCAAGTTAAAAATTACGAGCCCGGAACACCGAGCCACTGGCAGGTTGGCTTTAACTGCCTTGTGTTGTAATTCCCGACAGGGGAGGGGGGGAGGGGGGGGTTGGGGTGAGAGAGAGATTGACTTTCAGATGACCTCCTTAATCAATCGACAGCCAATAGTGAAGCGGAGCATGGCGGCTGTTTCCTCCCTCTCATTCAGTCCACCCCACTAATATTCCCCAGCACACAAACCGGATATTGGCATTGCAATAGAGGCCGCGTACAATCTAGTGGATTTTTTCTCCAGTTGATGTAGATGACTGTTGCAGATTTCCCAAAGTAAGCCCCTCTGTTTTGTTGCCTCGCAGCTTGAAGCTGGTGTTATTATTAAAAAATCTTCTCAGTGTATGATTACTGGCTCCTCTCTTAGTGGTCCGCTTGGTAATTAAAATGAAATCTTGATGGCGGTTGCCGATGGCCACCTCCGCTTCTTGATTCAAAACACAGAGAAGCAGCACGCACTCCCTAGCCTCTACTCCCAACCAGGAATTCATAATGATTTGAGATGATTTATGGCTCCACCTTCCCTCACATGGACACACTCCACTGGAACCACTCTGATATATTAAAATGGAAGGCGCCACTGCACCATGGCCCTAAGTGGCATGGTTAGCCAACCTAAATAGACCATAAGGCTCTTCCAGCTTCAGTAGATCTCAGACCATGGGCTATCTGCAGCTGGATGACCACTCGACTCTGCCCTGTCCTCTATTGACTCCACCCATCAAATGATGCAGATATATTTGTGTCCTGTGCGGCAAATGTGCATTAAGATGTAGGTCACAGCGGGGCTAAGTGAATGTGTGTGCGCAGAATGGGACAGTGACAGAGATGTAAGCTGTGGTGGCATCTGACCAAAGGATCCATATAGGGATGACATCATCTTCAGAAAAAAAAAAAGAGGAAGAGGAGAAGGAGGAGGGGTTTTGAGCTAACTATGAGCTCAGAATATCAATGTGGGAAGAAGACAGCTCTAAGCACTCCTGGCACTGAAGCTCCAACCCTCTCCTCCCTCCGCCCTTCCACCCCTCAGTGCCTATAACTCCTCTGTTCCCAGCCTTTTTATCATGGGGCCCTGACACCTGTCCTTTTCCCACCCCACCTCATGTTCACGCGTCTTTCTCTCAGAAACTCAGCTTGCCGGCTGCTGCTCTGGTCTGTGCCTGTCCCAGTCACAGTGGTGCCACTCTCCCCTCTGCTCCACTCCTTGTTTTCTTGGTTTTCTTTTGTTTAGTTTGTTGCCTTAATTATGTCCTTTAGGCTAACAGAGAGGACACCTGGTCTATTTCCGACACCTAGTCCAACCTACTCAACAGTGTTGACCTTGTTACACAAATTCATTGGTTAATTCAAACATACCACTTTTACTCACTCCTGCCATAGCGAAGTAACATAGACCTGTCCTATGTTCAGAACCCAGTAACCTCACCAATGAAGGATAATATGTCAAATTGAATGTGTACCCAATGTTCTAGTCACCTTATGCCCAATAAACTCAAAGTAGGAAAAAAGCTTCCATGTCGATAAACTTCACTTTTTTATTGCTTGACTTTTCCCATATTTGCTGGTTCAGCATGAGAGGACGATGAATAAGACTAGTTTAAAGTTGTTAGCTGTGCTGGTAGCATGGCTGGGTGGAAAAGATTTCCCCTTTGTCCGATACTTTGGAGTGATGAAGCTTTAATCTGGGTGTCAGCACTTACAGTATGTATCACAGACCTCTTCCACAGTGAGTGAAAATGGACTGACTCTGATAAAGGAGTCGATACTGAAGCAGGAAAGTATATTTCCAAGCTTAAAAGCAGTTGGAATGAGAATACGAATATGTTTGTAGATGTGGTATCACAGAAATAAACCTTTCAACTTTCTACAAAGGAAATATATCAGACTTATCAATTATTAACTTATCATAAAATAATGAAGAATAAAGGACTCTGATGTTTCCATTTTTCCATTTGGGCAGCTGTTTAACGCTTGTTCACTTCTCATTCGCTAATTGATTATTGCAGACTGCAATAATACCATACTCTCACATCTATGCTTATGTGACTAGCTGAGATGGAATCAGACGAGCTGTACTGAACTGCTGTGGTAGAGAGGGAGCTGAGCCGAACGCTTTCTATGTACTAATCGATCCACTATCCAACCTTCACCTGTGGTCGTGAGCTTTGGGTAGTAACGGAAAGAATGAGATTGCAGATACGAGCATCCAAAATGACTTTCTTCCGCAGGTCGGCTGCGCTCACACTTACAGAGTGAGGAGCTTGGACATCCAAAGGGATCTGGCGGG
>CAEMYA010000199.1:1042286-1056297 GCA_903131615.1 Diplodus sargus
TTTTTTTTTTTTTTTTACCATTTTGACATTTAAAATAGTACGTCCTCTGTTCTGTCACAGCTTGGTTAGGTTTAGGTAGAACTACTACATTTAATTTAGGTAATAAGAATCCTCGGTTGGGTTTTAGAAAAGATCATGGTTTAGATTTAAATGAATAAGCCTGCATTCACTGGGTGTCACACAAGCAGTGATGATTACCAAAAATAATCATCCATGTTTGGCGTAGGAAGTAATGAGACACTCAGTGAAAGCCAATTAGAATGCGCATTAGGCACACAACACTCCTGCGTGACACAGGACACAAGGACAGCCACCTCTCAGCTGCTCCAGCCTGTTTTATTCCATTCAGTCAAAGAGCCATTGTCACAGCACAAAAAATAGTCGTGCTAACACTTACAAAGAAAGTTGAAAATCTGTGTCAGTGAACACGAATCCTCTAAATTATATGACGGTTTCACAAACTGCAGTGATATGTTGCCCTCTACCTGCTCGTTAATGGACCTTTCCCGACCTCCACCTTCTACACCTGCTCACCTGTTCCCATCCTTGTTTCCTACCTTTGCCAATACTGATCTTACTGTTCCTGTACACTGGTCCCTCATTACCCATAAGCCCCACAATATGTTGAAAGCAATTACATCCTATTTTTAGTCTCAGCTCTGTGGACCTGCCTGTTGCCTCCTGCCTGTGTTTCCCAACCTGCTGCCTGTCTGTTACCTGCCTGGCTGCCTGAGCCTGCTGGATTTGTGAAACCTGTTTGGACTCACTTTTCTGTTGCCGCCCGTAAGCCTGTTCATTTAACACCAATTTCCACAAAGTGCCTCAAAACCGAGTTACAAAAAACTGCTCTGCTTCGGTGTCTGCATTTGGGTCCTGTTTCTCACACACTGTACCTGAACCATATCACACTCAATTTTGAAATCTGGCACCTTCTGTTGAGCAATTACTTTTCTTTTTCTGATACCTACAAACAAAAGGTAAAACAAAAAAAAAAGAGAGAGAGAACGTACCTGTTGTTTACTCTCTCTGAACACTCAGGGAAATTAAATAGCCAGTTAGTTACTCTGATGACTTGCATAATAATATCAGTCAACCTTGGTTTGATTAGTTTGGTTCATGTGATTTTCAGGCCCCACAGAGATTAATGTTTCCATAGCAAGCATTCAGCTGTTGTTTAGGCCAGGCGATTTATTAAAATTGACTCTGTGATTTGGTTGTAGGCCTGCCATTAAAGGTTACAGCCCAATGATATCAATCAGTGGAATAGACTCATTCATTTACGAATGGGTTGATGTTCTCTCTCTGAGCTGGTGGGATAGTATTCAAATCTGGATTGATACTATGGTATACACTGTTCCTTTTCTTTCATGAAGAGGTTTATGGTAACATTTGTCTGCTTGTCATGTGAATGGAAATGTCTGATGAGTGTGCAGGAGTTAACGGTGGCATTTGCTCTCATGAACTGAAGATGTTCTGACGCTGAATTGCGCACCAACAGACTCAAATTCATCCCAGTCTTCCCCCATAAATAATAAAAACTAACAGTAATAACCCGAATTATTGAGAAATAAATATGTAATGTGTATTTGGCTTCATAATCACTCACACAAATCAATTATTTAAAAGCACAACCAAAGAGAGACACATAAAAAAGCCCAGCCAGTGGACATAAGGATTAACGTCTTTCTGTGTGTGTGTGTGTGTGTGTGTGTGTGTGTGTGTGTGTGCGTGCGCGCGCGTGTGTTACCTTGTTAATGAAGGACCACTCCTCTCTCCCTCTCTCTCCCCTCTCCCTCCCTCTCTCCTCCATACATCGGAGGCTGTGCGGCTGCAGCGGCGGCAGAGCGCGGTGCGGAGCCTCTGGAGGGGGACCGGATAATCCAGGCGGACTGTCAGCGGAGTGGATCTCCCTCTATCAGCGCACTCAGAGCAAACGGCACTTTTACGTTCCCTCCGGCAGCTTTGATTGAGACACCACAGGTAAGGTGTTTTTGGCACAAGTTTCCGTCGCTCCGGGGCAGTCCACATTCACTGACGCTAGTCTTCCACCAGCCAGTGTATCATCAGAGTGACGGCAGGATAAATTCACATATTATCATGTCCTTGTTGTTGTTTTTTTATATATATATATATATATATATAAACATGGAGAGGGAGGGTGAAGGAAAAAAACTATCACAGTTTAACTTGGAAGTCACGTCTTGGCAGTCGAAACGTTAATGAGAGGCGTCCACTCATTTTTACGCGCGTTATCTCCGTTGTTAATCTTTCCTTCGCGGTGTCAATGAACTGGTGGACAAGTTTTTGATGGTCAGTGAACCTCGAGTATCCGGTCGGCCAGTGGACAAAAGACTAGAAATATGATCCAAGTGTATGTGTGGATGCTGAGTCGGTCAGTGAATTACTTTTACTTACTGCTGACTGACTGACTGTACTTTTATGGAGACGGTTTTCTGCCTCTAACACACATCTGTACTAACTGTACAGATGTGTGTTATGTGTGTTATAACACATATGTACTAACTGTTCATCATATCATGGGTTTATTTCTATTCTACTCTTTGTTGTTTTGTTTTTTTTACCCTTTCCATGCCGTTTGTTTGCGTCTTTGGCGATGGTTCGCCAGGTAAAACTTAACAAACACCATTAGACTCCATCATAAGCGAAAGCCGAATGGGCTTTAAACATGAGTAAAAGTAGAACTGACTGATACTTCTGCTCACTAATCGGGTTTCCTTTTCTTTTTTTGCGCACCAGCAGCAGCCTGCTCTGCGTATTTACGCACCGCCGGTTTTTGCAATGGTCCCAAAAGTTTGCAATCATAATAGTCGCTTTCTATGTCAACCGCTATATTCACCGCTGAACTACTTACTGAAGTGTATTCATGCGCTCCTCAGAGCGACAGACGCGTTGTCTCCTATGTACAGAATCCCGTTCATAATCGGTGCGACTGAATACTTCTTCGCTTTGTTGTGAAACTAATTTAACATAAATTAAGCCCAGACGCACATGTATATAATCAGGCTTTATTCGGCATATAACACAGCCCACAAAGGATAAGATAGTGCCGTACCCAGATATGAAGAAGTACAGTGTAAACAAACAAAAAAAACCTTGTTCAATCGTTTTTGTGGAGTCATTAAGGTGGAGTTACAGTTTGTGAGCACTTCCTACCTGCTAGTCA
The DNA here is from genome assembly GCA_903131615.1 of Diplodus sargus. Taxonomy (NCBI): domain Eukaryota; kingdom Metazoa; phylum Chordata; class Actinopteri; order Spariformes; family Sparidae; genus Diplodus; species Diplodus sargus. The sequence continues at coordinate 1,045,471 of CAEMYA010000199.1, forward strand.
CTCTTTGTGTGTGTGTGTGTGTGTGTGTGTGTGTGTGTGTGTGTGTGCGTGCGTGCGTGCGTGTGTGTGTGTAACCTTGTTAATGAAGGACCACTCCTCTCTCTCCCTCTCTCTCCCTCCCTCTGTGTGTGAGAGAGGAGGGAGGACTTCTTCAAGGGTTCTTCACTTCAAGTGTTTGAAGAATGACTCAAGCTCTGTTTTAATCACAGGATACGAATAAAGCTCCCAGTGTGCTTTTTAAAAAAAATTATTTTCATGTTGCTCACGTGGGATTTCATACATACACACAACACTTGAACAGTTTTAAGTAGCAGCACAAAGGAGGTTCTGCTCTGGCACAAGCCGAAGTAGCGTCTCCTGGTTCTATATGGGACCGCTGAGCTGTGTGTCCAAATCTGTAGTCCATACAAACACGCCATAGCGCTCTACTGCAGCCTCTGGCGACCGGTGATAAGGCTCGAGGGGGCTGACTCCCATGCTGAACCCACTGAGTGCCATGGAGCTTTCGGGGCAGGCTCTGTGACCACTTTGATTAGGGGATAATAAACCCATTTATAGAGGGCTTTCAGGTGACGTAACTCGTCTGAGAGGAGATAAAGGCAGAGAGTTTCCCGCTAAGCTCTTATTTCTGTTGAACCAAATATCATCACAAACTGTAGAGGAGAAGAGTTTCCTCTCAGTTAATTTATGGCGATGGTAAAGTTGTAAGTTTGCCTGTATGGAAAGTGATGCTGACATTCAGAGCGTAGTATACATTGTTGTGAGTAATTTTAAGGGAGAGATGAGCGGCTAAAGGCAAATAAATTTAGGTTTGTGTGTAGTTAAACTGCAGAAGATGCATGGTGATGGTTTAGCAGGTTGCAGATAAGAAGGTGGAAGAGTTTTTTTTAGTATTGATTCCACAGTAAATTATACTGACAGAGTTAGTATAACGGCCATATTTTATGGTCTTGTTAATGTGCCCTCCAGTATTGTTGGCAACTATGCAACTAGACGATGTTGACCCGAGCAACAAATCTGACTCCTCCCTCAGACCGCGGAGAACAATTTGAAGGTGCTGATGTGTTAGCTCCTGAAGCAATGAAAGTCTGTGGCGACACATAGTTTGCACTTGTAATAAGGATTTCATATAACTTTTAGGGGATTTTTTTTCCTTTTCTCGAAAACGCTTTCACTCAAATGTTACCGAATCGATCAGCTCACACCATCACTACCTCCGTGTCTGAAGCGCAGTTATATATTGAGCCATTTGTGCACAGCTCATTTTCCACTGGACCTTCTACGTTTGTGCTTTGAGAAGTGTGATCTATTCGCAGTCTCTGTAACAGCTCTGTGAACCTGCCCCGTCCCCAGAGACCTATGCCGATTGATCATCATTTATCTTTCCTGAAGATGTATTATAAGTGGGTAGAGAAGCAAAAGGTTGCGTTTAAAATTCCTCAAGCATACATTGAATGTTAAAGCATCAACCTGTAATAATATGATGTATGGGGAGTGAGGAAGACACCCATTATATATTAGTATCAAAGAGAGTTAATGGTTACAGGGCGAAGAGAACAAAACTCAGCGAGGCAGTGTATAACTGTTTATGTCACTTGTATATCACAGGAATATCAGTGGTGATATCGCATATCACCAGGGGTGTTGGGCATGTAAGTTAAATGTGGGTTTTTTTTTCATACATTTGGTTGAATGAGAAATGTTTGATGGTCGAAATCAAGTTGAGCCCTGGTCCTGCCTGCTGTGTGTTCCTCTCCCACCCGTTTCCCGCGATGTGTGTGTCCACTCCCGCCTGCATACATCCATGACACACACTCCCGCACAATAGCGGTAAATTGATTTTGTGCCTTCTCTCGTCCCGCAAGGAAAACACAGTGCTTGTCATAGATAAAGAAATGCATACCTTTCACAAACAACAAAGTGAAACTAAGTTGTTTTTCAGTGTGTTGGCACACTTTTCACAACAAGGTCCAGTTCTTTTTCATTTGATTTGTTGTCAAAGAAAAAAAACACATATTAGGCAAAATTTCAGATTTGAACTTAATGCTAATACATAACCTGAGAAGGTTAATGAGGAAAAGGGTGTCGGCTACCTTTTCTAAGGTGTGCAGCCTGTCACCTGCAGCTCTTCATCTAACTCCTTCTTGTTCAGTCGCTCTCACAGTCTGAATAAAACCACTTCCTCACATATTTTTAACGGATTTCCTGTCAAAGATGCAGAAAAGGACCGTTGTTTTGCCCTGTGTCATTTATGATGAAAGGGTGCTACACTCACCCAGTAATCTATTTCCTCTCACTTGCCAACTTCAAAATAAAAGTGAACTTGCATTTTATGCTTTTAATGTGAAGCTGCAGCAGTAGGACATGCTCGGTTTGTACTAGCAGTAAATGAACGCAGTGCCCTACAGATAGTGAGTGTGTTTTCTTGTAATAAGCTGGTGTACTAGATAACACCAGTCAAGAGTTAATTCATTGATGGGCAATCTTCGGCAAAGCAGCAACCCTAGTTAGCTTGCAATCTCGGGATCCCATGTTAACCTTTGTCTGCCCACTCCCACCTCCAGCAAAGTTGAAACCCCCCACTCCCACAAGATTTCCGCTGGGTCCAGCAAGACCTACAGGATCCCTTTTCCAATGAAAGGCTCTGCTCCAGAGTATGTCATCGTGTGATCTATATTGTCAATTAAAGGGGGACCAAAATAACATGAAGATGAAGATAGGGAAAGGACTTTCTGTTTGAAGTTATACTTTCTGTTAGTGTGTAAATTAGGTAAATTTATGAGTAACGTTCTGCCTCTCTTTAAATGACTAAGCTTGTGCTGAGGATCTGTTCTGGTTGTTTACCACAGAACTATCAGATTGTTTTTTGTTTTTCCTCCAGTCCATGATGTGTGGTCTAGAATAAAAAACATTTGAATCTGAATCTGAATCAGAGAAAGTTCCACCCAGCTTTCAAAGTGAGCAGAAAAACACCCCATTAAAACTTAAATGCGGCCACTCACAAATTCAAAACAACCTATTATACTATGACACTCTCACTTGTCCTTACAGTGCTGTCAAAACGGAAGTGACTAAATCAGAAAAATCAGATGGTGTTGCACAACGCTGCAGGTTTTTGTGTAGGTGCGTGGGAGTGTCACTCCATGGTCCATGTGTGTGACGTGTTGGGACCCACACTGATCAGTTTGCCAAAAGGTAAAGCTGCTATGTTGTTGTGCTACTAGCATACAGTGTGTTTTAAACCAGGGCACAAGAGCAAACTGAGTGATCACAAGTGAAACAACACGCTACACAGAAAATAACATGCCCAGCCACAGATGAAAAAAAAATGTTTTAAACTGCTGCACAGTGCAAAACTGAGTGAATACACGTGACACTCCACTGTGACATTCATGGCCACAGCAACATGATGCCAGGCTGTGGCTGCAGCCAAAACGTACTTACTTACTAACTAACTAAATTACTGAATAACTGAATAAGATGAATGGGAAGATCTGATTTGATCTAACCATAACCCTAACCTTATGCGGACCAGGGTAACCTTTCTCACAGGTATTTTGGGGTCTAGCAGACAGAATTACTAGACTGTCTTTGGAAGAAAGAAAATAACCTATAATGAACCTGTTATGAACAACGCAAAGGAGTGACTATACGTGTAACTTTCTTTAACTTTATTGTTTACTCAAAAAAAGTAGATTTAGTGTCAAGTTACTTTCGTAGATGTTGTGGTTCACTTGAATGAGTGATTTTCTGGTGCTGGAAAGATGAATGGGAAAAGCTTTACAACGGACACAGCACTATGTATCACCAGGTGTCCATGCATGTGCTCTTAGTGTCTGTGTGTCTGTGTGTGTGTGTGTGTGTGTGTGTGTGTGTGTGTGTGTGTGTGTGTGTGCAGCAGTATTAGTATAACTCTCAGATATTAGGCCCTGTCATGTTCGGTAAATAGCCATTCATCACGCATGCCTTTCTCTGTGATGGTGCCCACAAGATCCAATCCATTAGCCATACACTGTGTCCACTCAGAATGTGTGTGTTGGTGCGTGTGTGTGTGTGTGTGTGTGTGTGTGTGTGTGTGTGTGTGTGTGTGTGTGTGTGTGTGTGTGTGTGTGTGTGTGTGTGTGTGCGTGTGTGTTTGTGTATGTGCATGTATCATAATTTATTATGATGCTTAAGGAGTTGTGACATGTGATCAAGTGCATTTGCATTTGAAAGAGAGAAGGAAAAAACTTGACGAGAGGGAGTCTTCACATGTTGACCAGCAATTCATAATATTTACATTATTATATCACATGTATATATCATCATCATCCTCATAATAAGATGAGAAAAGATACCACTGTAGTAATCCCTCAGTGGAGAAATTCAGCTTAAGAGTCATAAGCAGAGAGAAAACAAATAGAATAATATAAAGATGCTGCAAAAAAAGTAATGATTATAATAATACTAAGACTGTATGCATTATTTCTGTTTTACTTACAAATACGACCACGGAGGACAGAATAATTGCTCCCGTAGCTGTAATACACACATGGTTTGTAGCCGTGTACTTTAGAAACGTATATGAAAATAAATAAAAATTGCCTGGGGATAATCTGATTGCACAGGATACAAGCATGAATATATGGAAGCAATTGATATGTGCTCATGCTTGAAGAGCATGAGGTGCTCAAAGTGACTGTTTCATAGAATCAGAATGTCTGCAATTGTGTGTGTGTGTGTGTGTGTGTGTGTGTGTGTGTGTGTGTGTGTGTGTGTGTGTGTGTGTGTGTGTGTGTGTGTGTGTGTGCGTGTGTGTAATAAGGCAGGGGATTGATGGATGATATGTTGAATTGACCGCGACACCGCACAGAGACACACTATCCACTTTGGAAAGCCCAGTCCTCTCTGCAATGCACTTGTCATCACTGCAACTGTTGGCATGGGGAGAATGTAGGCAGACATGTGCTACATGTCATCACCAGTCCCTTTTTTCACCTGTCGTAGATAATGTGTCAAGATTCCCCAACAGTGATAGAAACGTCATTAGGCAAAAAGGTGCAGTTAGACCTGAGTTGCTCTGCAGAGCAACTGAGCACGATTAGGAAAGTACAAGTTGGTAATTGGTTGCAAAATGTTCAACACTCAGCCTTTTTCGGCTTTCCTCTTTGGCTACGATTACAAATATCTATTCAGTCCAGTCAAGTTACAGAACTGCCTCATCATGGTCGAGTCGGGACCCTTCAGTTGCAACATGATTGTTGCAATGTTTTCCTCATTCTTTATTCCATACAAGGAGTTATTATTCAGCTGGATTTGAAAGTTTCATCATTCCAATGACACTGTTTACCCCAAACTTAAGACACTAGGATTGCGTCCTAACTGGGTTCTCTTAATTAGAACAACCTATACCCAAAAACAAATATCTGTATCAATGCTATGATGTGTGCAGGTGCCAGCACATTTTAAGGATTGTGTTTAAACCTACCTATGATCTAACATGAGCCAGACTACAACCAGATGTGGTGTGGATGGGGTCTTACAGGCCGGACCCACTGGCTGCGTGAGCAGCGTGTGTGCATGGAGGAACATCTTGCTTTTCATTCATGCGTCCATGTTAGCAGGTTAGACCAGACACACTGTTGGCGTATCTAGTGTGTCTCATGTGCATGTCAAGGGAGCTCAAAATTCCAAGTCTCGCCCATTTTGGCTGCGATACGTGCACATTTTTTCGACAAAAACACACCTAATAAAATGACCTGGAAACGGTCACATGATCTTGTTGCAGCAGCTCAGCAACGACAGACCGATTTTTGTTGATCATGATTACAAATGTATTTTCTACTGTTTTTTATGATTAAAAGGGAAAACACGTTCTTTGGGGAAATATCATAAATGCTCCTTTTGTCTGGAGCAGCTGGAGGGGTGTGGTCGTGTGTGTGCTTGATTGACAGCAGTTGGCAGGCTGAGATCCAGCAGGGGGAAGGAGAGAAGAAGATAACAAACTTGCGTTGTAGCCTACATGTGTTGTTAGTGGTAATGAAAAGTAAGGCTCATATAAGCATCTAAAACGACTGAAGTGACATTTGCAGGTATCTTTACATGCTGTTTAATGTGCTGCACCTGGGCGGCTTTATACCATGTGTAAATGGGGTTAAGGGAGACAAGGAGTAGGATCACACAGACATTGCTTGAATCCCAGAACTCTGCAGTGATGGGAGATATAAATGTAATCCCTGTAGCACCCATAGACCCTTTAGCCTGCATTTCCTCTGTCATGTCTTTTTCCCTATAAATCATAATACCTTAACCCACTCACCACTCATCAACCAGTCCCTTGTTAATATTGTATAACCATCTCTCAAAGTCCAAGATTTCTACTACACATCTCTGTGTTTACCTGTAAACACTACATGTATTATTTCTGTCATCAGTTTTTCTTTCTCTCTTCCCTTCTTTGTTTCTTATTCCTCTATTCTTATCTACATGAAGCACTCCCATAAGGCAAGGGAAAGCTTATTAAAGACATCAGTGCTGAAGTTTGCTATTCTCAGAGGAGATAACGGAGATCAATTTTCACAGATCGCCTTCACAGCTTTCAGCAAGTTCACTGCGCCGAGCCACTGAAAACACACACACACACACACACACACACACACACACACACACGTGCAAGGGCTTGCATACTCACACTGGGACAGGATCCAAAAAACAATGTATTACTCAGGCGCTCTGTCTGAAGGCCTGTGATATCGCCTACAGGCTACATGTAGTCAGCAGAAGTAAAGGAGAATGCAAACAGCTAAAATATGTTCTGTGTGTCTTTGTCAGTGTTTTTGCCTCATGACATGAACTATGTATAAATAATGATATACCTTCATAAATATACATCAAATATACCGCATAAGTATGAAAGAAGTATAGAAGTATAAGTGTAAAAGAAAAGACTGGGATTTATTATTTATATTTTGGCAGCTGCTGGTAATGTGATAGCTTGTTATTCCTTTAAAATCGCCAGAGAGGATCAGCTGATCCCCTCTGTGCTGTGTGTGTGTGTGTGTGTGTGTGTGTGTGTGTGTGTGTGTGTGTGTGTGTGTGTGTGTGTGTTTCCTCAGTTTGACGAGACAGAGGACATAAATTCTGTCCGTCCCTCTGTAATAGTATAAAGTTATACATCCATTTGGACTGACACAAGCTAAGTTATGGTGATTGCCACACCTCTCCATGCCCAACTGATGCTCAGCTCTCTGCTCCTGTCTGCATTGAGCCATCCAAAGCAATGAGTCACCCAGGGACATCGTCTCCCCGAGGGATGACTACCACCAATCAATCCAACAACTTTAGCCGACAAACAACTCGAGACAAAGTGGGGGGAAATGTGCCCAAAGAGACCCGATTTTGTCTTTCTCTGCTGTTGTAATCGCGGATTCAATTTCCTATCTCTCTCTGACTTACAGCCCCCCCCCCCATCTTATTTCTATTTTTATCGACAGGTGACCTGTAACTGGTTGGAGAGAGGGAGGAGAGGAGAACAAATGGAAAGGGAGCAGAGAGGAAGACGATGAGAGAGAGAGAGCAGTACCCATGAGATCCCTCGTGCACAATGGGAGGCCCTCCCTCTGCCGGCTTTTGATTTAAAAAGAATAAAGGGTACTTGGCCTGAAGAGGGCTAACAGGAATTTAAATCACTTCAGTGTTTTGCCCTGTAGTGGCAGTTCACCCTTTTGTCTCAGAAGAAGTAGTCATGACATTAAACATATAAATAACTCCTCTTTTATCCCACGCGCTACATCCTTCTGCTACTTCATACCAAGTGACAGACCATTGCCATGGAGAAGACGTATTCGCTTACTGCCCACTATGATGAATTTCAGGAAGTAAAATATGGCGGACGCTACAGCAGTGATATCCTTAGCAATGGTATGACCCTTCACCTAGGGGGCAGTCTGGACCGTCACATGGGGCGCACAAGGGGAGGGACCTGGTCCAATGGTCGAAACCGAGATCTAAGTAGCACCAGCAGCAGTGGAGGGCTTCCTCGATGGAGCCGGAGGGAGATCTGCCTCCTCTCAGCGCTGGTCTTTGCGGCAGGTATGTGTGTCATTTTGGGCAGCATGCTGGCACTCAAGTACATTTCCCTGGATGCCCAGCAGGACCCGCAGTGCCGACAGGACTGCCAAAGAAAGCGCTCCCTGTTGCGGGCAGCACGCTTCGTTCAGGCCAACATTGACCCAACCATCCAGCCCTGCCAGGACTTTTACTCCTTTGCTTGTGGCGGATGGCTAAGGCGCCACGGCATCCCCGAGGACAAGCTCAGCTATGGCATCATCACAGCCATAGGAGAGCACAACGAGGAGAAACTGCAGCGCCTCCTGCTGGAGCCCATAAGAAGGCGCGAGCCCAACTCAGCAGAGCGCAAGGTCAAGGAGTTCTATCGATCCTGCGTCAATATCCAGGAGATCGACAAGCTGGGTTCTGACCCCATGACGGAGGTGATAGACAGCTGTGGGGGGTGGGACCTAGTGAGTGCTCCTCCCGCTGCTGCCGGGTGGGAGAGAGAGGATGCACCACAGAGGCCGGACTTCAATGAGCTACTGTATAGGACCCAGGGGGTATACAGCACTGCAGTCTTCTTCTCTCTCACTGTCAACGTGGATGACAAAAACTCCTCCAGGAATGCAATCAGGGTGAGTAAAAGGATGTTGGGAAGCTGAGTGTATGTTTGTGAAAGCATCACGTGTGTTCTGTTTCCTCTGAAGGTTAGGTTCCCATTTAGCTCCTCAAATTCGAGTGAATGAACTTGAGCATGGAGGTTCATTCTTAACCGTGGGAACACACCGGTGACCAAAGATTCTAAATTCAAGCGTCTAGAGCTGCGGTAGTGATAGGTGATAAATCAATTAGTCGATTCAAAGAAAATTTAAAGGTTGTAATTTGAAGATGTCACTGTGGGCTTGAATTGACGTACGCATTTGTTGCAATTTTTTGACAATTTATAGTGTAAGCAAATAATCAATCATTAAATATTCAGCAGATTATTCAATGGTGAAAATAATCAGGAGCTGCAGCCCCACAAGGTTTACTTGTTGTATTTGTCTGGAGTTTTCGACTGAAATTCTGTACGTTGGCGATGTGATGACACCTGAACAAAGTCCACTTGCTTGACAAAAGGATGAGAGATATGGATGAAAGCTCCAGAAGAAACTTATAAGTAAACTTTGAAGTTCACGAGAATGTTTTAACACGGAGGAAAGTTTTGTTCATTTTTTATAGACTGGTCCGATGCAAAGTTCTGACAAAAAAAAGAAACTAAACTAAAACATACCAACTATCTCTTATCTCTCTTCCAATAATGTCACTGCTTCTTGAAAACATGTTTCTCCAAGTTGTCTTTTCAAGCTTTTCGACTTGTAGGAGAAAGAGCCCTGTGTTCAGCTTCAGACAATTCATTTTTTCAGACAATCAAATGAGCTTTAAAGTGGTTTGTTAGGATTAAGAAGTAGAATTTTCTAAAAGCCATGAAGGAATACTTAATCCTTTAGTCTATATCTGAAGCTCAAAATCAACACGCTTGGAGATGCGTGGTTTGAATTGAGCAGCAGCGATATTAAGGTTGAGTAATATTTGTTGGCCCATATCTGAGATTTAGAATTGATTTAAAAAATCGGTAAGACACAAAGAATGACTCGATGTGTGGGCAATATTTGTATGTTATAAATAATTCATTTGTGTAGCCTACAGTGTGTCGAGTGGCTTGTAAAGGTTGGCATTATTACAGATTATTGAAATATTAACCAGCCCTTTGATTATGCATATGCTGAGGGCTTGGCAATGCATATGTGACTGCACACCAGAAAACACTTAATTAGCGCATGAGCTTTGACTCTGTGTGTGTGTGTGTGTGTGTGTGTGTGTGTGCACAGGTTGATCAGGAGGGGCTGACGCTGCCTGAGAGAAGCCTCTACCTAGGACAGGATGAAGACAGTGTGAAGGTAAACATGCTTCCCTACCATCCTTTAATTCCTTTTAGTCCACCCACTTTTTATAATACGTCCCTTTCTCTTCCATCCTCCCATCACTTATTTTCATCCTGTATTCCTCTTTCCCCTTTTGCCCTGTTTGCCTCCATCCATTCTCTTCCTCCCACCTTTTAGCCCTCCTACATCATCTTTACCTTTCCTTCACTTTTTCTTTTGTTAAGCTTCTTCTCATCTCTCCCTCCCACTGCCCGTCTTTCCTCCCCCCTTTCCCTCCTCCTCCTCTGTCCTATTGACTCGTCTCCCTCTCCTCTTCATCAATCCACCTGTTTTCCTCTGTCACCCGCTGTGCTTTTGTTATCCTGTCCACTTTGCCACATGTCACACCCGTCACTGCCCATTACTGATGATGTCGCAGCACCTCCTGTCTATTAGTGGTGATGTCACTGTGCCTTCTCAGATCCTGGCTGCATACAAGGCCCTGATGGAGCGCTTGCTGAGCATGCTGGGAGCTCAGGACCCCACAGAGAAGTCCAAGGAGATTATACAGCTGGAGACCCGTCTGGCCAATGTGAGCTGATCACTTGTACATGTGCATAATCATGTGCATGCATGTGTGTGTGTGTGTGTGTGTGTGTGTGTGTGTGTGTGTGTGTGTGTGTGTGTGTGTGTGTGTGTGTGTGCAGTGTTGAGTAAAATCTCCTCTCTCTCCAGATCACTGTGTCAGAATATGATGACCAAAGAAAGGACATCAGCACCATGTATAACCGTATCACCCTCAGGCAGCTACAGCGCATCGCTCCAAGTGTGAGTGCTGCATACACACACACACACACACACACACACACACACACACACACACATATACACA
>CAEMYA010000199.1:1062941-1098191 GCA_903131615.1 Diplodus sargus
GGCTACTTCTGAGCTGTTTTCCCTCTGTCTCTTGTTTCCTCTCCCTGCACTTTACACTCCATGAAGTGACTGAACATTGTGTTGAGGTGTATGTGCATTCGACTAATCACGTGTGATGACGGAGATCATATCATCAGGTTAAAAGCAGGCGGGGGACGGACGGTCTACAGTTTTGGGGGACTATGGCTGCTATGCGCTGTATTCTCTGCGCCGGCGATAGCTGATCATGTTTTCAGGTTGTCTGTCCTTACTGTACATACCATTCTTGTGAATGTGATATCTCAGAAATGTCTTAAGGGAACTTCTTCAAATTGGGACAAAACGTCTGGTCTAATAGGATAGAAAAGACATTTTACAGACGAAAGGTCGAAGGTCAGCTTCACTGTGACACCATAATGTTAAGCAAAAAAAATTCTTGCCATTATTCAGCAGTTAGGAACAGCAACTTGACTGGTGCTCGGAGGCATACAGAAGAGTACATGCATCTTGAAAAAATGTAGGTGTGCAAGAAAGTCACCGTACACCAGAGAGAGGGAGTAGTGCTAATACTGCATGCCGGTAAGTACCGGCCCACTTTAAGTACTGCTTGTACTAAAAATAAAGAGTAAATGTAAGAAATAAGATAATATATCTTAATAATAAGAAAGATTGAATTCTATCTTTAATCCCTGGAGGGAATGGGTTTCCATACAGTGACAGTGGGAGGCAGCACTTTGAACGTTTCAGTTTTTTACCCTCTCTCTGACTCTTTTTTTTTTTTTTTTAACCGTGTCGGTGTCTTTCCTTCATTTCCATCCTCTCTTCACCAAACTCTTTTCTCTTCAGTCCCCTGCTCCCCAGCTCTCCATCTGTCTCCCTCTCCACCCTCGCAACATCTTTCCTTCACTATGCATAACCCTCTTCCCCCATTTCTGCCTCAATCCCCAAGCACCACTCTCCCCTCTCTCCATCTGCATCTCCTCTATTGTTTTCTATCCATCTCTTCGTCTGCTACTTCTCTACCTCCTTTCATCCTCCTCCACACCTGTTCCATTCTCTCACTCTTTTCTCCCGTCACTTTTTTTTCCACTTTTTTAATCTCTTTTTCTTCCTGGCTTTCACATTCTCATCTTCCTCCCACCTCCAGTCCGTCTCCAGGTTCTGTCTCCCAGGAAGTTCTTTATCGGGAGTTTAAGCAAAGGTAGCATTGCGAGTTCACACACACACACACACACACACACATAAACAGTTATACTGGGGGTGTCGCTCATTAGCAAAGCTATAAGGACTGTGTTAAAAATGCCCCGGGTCCTCACATCAAGGGGTCTCTCCACCGCTGCCTGTTATTTGTGAGTCGCACAGCTTGTCGCAACACCCATACACACAAACACCATGAAACTGAAGTTTGCACTCACATTGGTGTACAGGGAATTTTAACCTGACTGAGAAAAATCCTGCAGAAAAAATCTTTCACTCCTTGGAGGGGCTGTGTGCAGGCTCTGCTTTGGTTCGGCAATACAGGAAGATTTCGACTCATGTTCCAATACTACAGTTGTATGATAAACTGGGCCCACAATAACATGTAAGCATAAGCATAAAGTGCCATGTATTAACAAATCAGCAGAATCTGCCGCGTGTCAGGCCTGCAACATATTGTTTTGAAACTCGGGATATTAAGACTGATAACTGGCCAATCTGTTCAATAAAAACTTAGTTGGCTAACTAGTTTGCCATTACAGATAGATGCCATTAGATTGGCTTGCTCAGATGAAATCTCATGAGTAGACTATTATCAGTGTTGTGTAGATAAAACAGGGTTTTTTTTGCAGTTGTTTTTCTTTTGGCCTTTTCCGTGGCTTGATTAGATAACAGGGTAACAGGAAATGTGATGATGGAGAGAGGGGAGATCACATGTAGCACAGGGCGGCAGGTCGCACTGCAGTGAGGACACCACAGCCTCCGCACATGGGGTGCTCGCTCTACTAACTGAGCTGCCGAGGCAGGCCACTCTTCTCTCTTGTTTTTCTCAAATTTCTCCTAGCGTCTACTATATTCTTTTCAGACACATTTAAAATTAATCCTAAATATTATCAGACATCACTATCGTTGTTATTCTTAGTTGCTGTTCTTAGTCCTGGGCTGCATGTCTCTGTCTGTTTTATTAATACGTAATATTATTTTTTTATGTATATGTGTTGTATGATGTGTTTTATGCCTCAAAATTCTACCCAGAGACGAGGACTGTGAATTAGCCATGGCTAGAAGTCCCATATGCATTGCATTGGTTGCATTTTAATTAAGATGTAACAACGCCTACATGTATTGTCCCTGTCAAATGAGCTGAAAATACATAAATAAACAAAGTTGACTGAAGTCATCAGGACACGCCAGCTGGGGACCATTACAATCTGTTCAAATTGTGATCTCTAGAACCATGATGCTAGCATGCCAGAAGAATAAAGTGACATACAGAAATACCGACTATGCAACATAATGGCAACCAAAGGACGTGAACTCGTCCAATTTCCTTAAATCCACCATCTTTCTGCTCCATAAGCACAGCTTCAACTTTTGGCCAATTTCTTTTGTTGACGTGGGATATGAAGAGTTGCTACTTCTCATTGTATCAGTGCATGAGCTCGATAAAACAAGCATGGTTAACAAAGCCACATGATTGCCCAGTCACTTACCCAGCTGAGCAAAGGGCAAAGCATGCGGCCATCATGAAATGTGCAACAAAAAAAAACGAATACCAAAGAGTTGCATCTATTTGTTCATATAAATCTCCTGCACATCTGACCACACAGAGAGTATGAGCCCTGCTGTAAACACACACACACAGACAATGATAGTGCCATTGTTTGGCTTCGTGCAGAGCGAGTCTGGGGTCGTGGCAGAGGTGTTTGCCCATATCATTGTCCAGCAGAGCAGATGGCGAGGTTTGTTTCCTCTCAAGGCCACTAATGGACCAGAGGAACTCTTTTGTACTCTTTCATACTCCGCTGAACTCTGACACTCACTCAAACACAAACACACACCGACACACACAAATACTGTCCAAGGGCGGGCACACATGAAGATATAACACAGTTGAAGAGGCTGCAAACAAACTGACACTTGTATCGGTGCAAAAAACAGAGGAGGAAAGCCTGGATTCTTGTTAAAATGGAGCAGCGGTGAGAAGTTTTACTCGGAGAGGTGAAAAGGTGACAGACAAGAGAAAAGCAGAGCTGCTTCGCTTCATCCGTCTGTGTTTCAGGATGACAGGGCGCATGATTAAAAATGAATGCATCATCCCTCCTTCTACTGTCCTGCTTTCCTTCTTTCGACTTCCTTCATTTTTTGTCTCCTGTCGTCTCTCGTCTTCCTCACCCCTTCCCTTTCATACTTTCTCCCACCCCGTGTTCTCTTTGCTGCGATGGTCCTCCACCAGTTTTTTAACCTCCCTTCCTGTTAAAATCCCAGGTCTTCATCCGTCCTCCTCCTTTCCTGTTGTTACCCGTCATTCTCCTTGTAAGGATCCTTTCTTTTATCCCCCTCTCTTATTCATTCACAGTGATTTGAGGTTAGCTATTGACAACTCCAGCTATCAATCTAAATCCCTCCGTCCATTTCTCAGTCCCCTCATCTGTGAGAATAAACACTCTCCATCGTTATAGGCATCTATTGACCAAGTCCTTCTCTCCATTGTTCTGTCTCTCCACCCATCCAATGTTCGCACATTGATGGCTTTCCCTTCAGACAAGTCGACTGACAAGAACAGTGACTCTTCATCTACTCATCCTCCATCCATCTTTCTTTTATTCTTTCTCCCTCCTTACTCCAGTGCGTGTGTGTGTGCGATCCCCACACACTGCAATGACTGCAGCCAATCCCATTAGCCAGATGAGCAGGCCTCAATGAAGGGGAAAGCATAATGACAAAACCAGCGTCTCTCTCAAACACTCCCCCCTCTGCCGCCACTCTCTTTTTTCCCTCCATCTCTCAGTCGTGTGCGATTTGGCTGTGTGTGATTTTCACTGAGTGTTTGGGCTGCGCAGCTTGAAGGCTAGCAGGAGAGTCCGTCATTTCATGCCTGTTTATTCAGGTGTGTTTCAGCGTAAAATGTGTGTTCACGTGTAATCCGAAGAAGTGAAACATTCGCAGTTGGGGATTCTCTTTCCTGCCGGAGCCACTGCTTTTCAATATGTACACTCAGGTAGTTGTAAAGCATTTTCACATGAAGCCGGTCGCCAAATGGCGGATTTCATGGCGCTGTAGCTTGCAGCGGTGGAGGTTTGATTCCCAGTGGGGTCTTCTGAGCTGAAAATATATGCCGTCATGCTACAGTGAGGTGCTTTGGATAAAAGTCTCCCCCAATGAATGTGATATTCAGTTTGTAGTTTGCAGTTTGAAAGCTTGTGCGTGTAGTCTGACTGTGTCATTGTCCCATTATTCCACCTTCGATTTATCATTTAGCAGACAAAATTGTTAAACTCCAGTTTCCAGGTTATTGCAAGTTTGTAGAAAGAGGAGTCCCTCCCTCCTTCATTACCTGCAGGGTCATTACCTGTGGTAATGTGTTGATGAAGTGCACAGGGACGGTGTCTTTTCATCTCCGTAACTAGCGCCATTAAAATCCATTCAGCTAATGATCCTTCACTCAGTCCTATGGTGATTAAGACCCACTGCTTGATCTGTACAGCACTCTCACCGTCAGTCCCTCTGCTTTCATTTAGCACCGCTGTGATTCCATCGCGGCACTCAGCACACACTGGCATGTACAGTGTATGTAATCATGTAGGGGAGAGTGGGGGGAATTTGAAACTGTGGGGGAATTTCATGCGAGGAAACACAACCCAATCATTTGTTCCATGTTTTTTAGAGTCCATGTTAGTCACCGTGTGATGCAAAGTTCGGGTCCCATGTCAGAACAGTCATTTCAGCCAAGCCATGTTTCTTTAACATGTATTCTGGCAACTGACAATCGTCATACACAGATTGCCACAACAACAAGTACATCCCAACAGGGGAGCCCCAACCCTGTCAAGCACATAGTCTCATCATATATCTAACATGACAAATCATAGCAACACAGCACAATTTATATTCACATCATCAGAAACGAGCAGGTGAGATATCCTCATCCATCCCGAGTGGAATGAGAGTATCTACAGGTTGTATCCAATACGCCTCCCTTTAGAGAAAGATTCTGTCCAAATCACCACCTCATGTTCACTGCAGTATTTCGACATTTATTCCATGGTTGACGAACAACCAAATCCCCAGAATAAATATATATTTCTGCCATTTAGAGTTATGTTCAAACTGTATGTTGATACTAAACATTTATTGATCTTACAAATGTCTGATGATTTAGACAAAAACTAACCAACTCATTCATTTTGAGTTAGAAGAGAATGTTTTGGCTTACCTGGTTCTGTCGCCATCAACTGGAAATGGTCTAGATGTCTGGTATATAAAATATTCAGTTATTTTGCCACTAACATGGCTGGAAGAACATCTACTGGTTTCGTGCTTACACATTTTGAAATGACCGCTCTGACGGTGGTCTCTCGCTTGGCAGCCGGCTCAGGAGTATCTCTTTTTGTTGCCACTAATACAGCAGAAAAGGACGCGTCATTAAAAATACTGTGGTTTTGCTCTTATATGTTGACATTCTCTCCCTAACAGTGGTCTCTCCTTATAAGTGTCCAGTTGTTTCACACTTCCAAATGTTGAAACGCAGTCTAGAACATTATTAAACTTTATTCCCGGCTTACATTAACATTGTCACTGTGCACATGTTAGCACGCCAACATTTAGCTCAAAGTACTGTGTAGTTTATTAGTACTGTGCATCTAAATACAACCATTATGGAACCAGCTGCATGTCTGTAGACTGTTAGTCTTGTTAACAACACACAGCTCATTGTGGGTTGTTCTCTTTTTTTATCTGGACTTCTGGTTGTGCATCCAATGTGTAGCTACAGTGGCCGAGTGTGTTTTCTCTGAAGCCTGGCTGAAGACTACACCACAGTGACGTGCACATAGACATGACACATCAGGGGGTTATCATGCGGAGACTGCAGGAACTGTGATTTATGTGTTTTCTTCTGCACGTCTAACGTGACAGAGGAGACTGGTGACAACGAAGACATTAAAGAAGTTGAAGGCTCGTAAACATCTCTTTAGAACACACGTCGACGAAGCCATCTCCATGGCAAAAATTCAGCTCTCCGCCACAGTGAATGTATGAACGCTGATTACACAGAAGGTCTGGGGGTTAAATTTGTCTGGAGCTCAGCTCTGGCTCTGTAATGACTTCATGGTGCATTTAGATGCATTTAACTGCAAACACCGTTACTGTGTGAAATTTAATTAAGAAAGTACACATCAGTCTCATATTGCCATGGTGCCATCAGCGGCGGAAATCTGAAAACTGTAAATCAGGTTCTCCTGTTAACCCCTTGCATCAAGTGTGATTCCAGCTTTACCCTGAGAGATTACTGTCATTACTTTCCCCTCAAAGATGCCTTCAGTAAAATGGCTCTCTCTCCCACACAGTGGAGAAATGATGCAGTTTTACCATTATCATATAGATGACTTTCATACATGTAGCTGAACTTCCGTGCACAAACTCCAGCACGCATTTGCATGTTCGAAGCCAAGACAAGTGTGAAGATTCAAACAATCGAGTGGGAAAGAAATGACGCAAACCAGTTAATGAAGCGGAGCAGCCACACCTGAAACACATGTTGATTAGCTGATGGTATGGATGATCAAGGACACCACCTGAGTCTCTCATTCATTTATTTACCCCACTCCTTCCCCCAGCTCCTGCCTTCGTCTCCCCTTTCCCGTCAATTAAATTCACTTCACAAGTGCTTTGTTGGCAGGACCTCGGGGTGCTGTTACCAAGGCGCTTTTGATTTAATATCTGTCATGCATAGGGAAAAATTAGAAGAAAAAAAAAAGAGCAGAGGAAAACAACAACAACATGCCTTTAGGTTCACATGGAGCCTCGCAGTAGGAGAGCAGGGCATTTGTCCCCGCAGGGCAGATTAGATGTGTGCGCCCAGTGGGGGCACGAGGACACACCAGCACTCCATCGTCTGGGGGAGAAGACACAGCTTGAATACATAAATGAATGATCCATTTTCTCTCCCCCCCGCTAGCCATTTTCCTCACCCCTCTGCTGCCTCTCCGCTGTGACTCACTCTGGATTGGAGGGAGCTGTTCTTTAACTGTTGGGCCCTCTTGACTCCTCGCCACTCGCTCTCAATCTCTGTCTCCCTCTTGTTTTTCGCTCTAACTTTTCTGGCTTGTAAGTGGCTCAGAGGGCAGATGGAAAAGCAGAACTTTGAGCCAGATGGAACAAGATTACAGTCAGACGCAGTCGTCATCGCTTTACACAAAGGACAAAGGAGAGGGAGTGCACCACTGTCTTGCATTAGAGTGATACAATGTAGATCATTTTGAATTCATAAGAAATTAAACACAGCCACGTTCAGTTTGATATGCTCAGGTATTTTGCTGCCACAGCCTCACGTGGTTCTGTATGACCGGTAGCTTTGGCCACTTAGATACAGTTTAAAAACAGTTCAGTCAAATAATCATTGGATAAAGATTTTCTGTAGGGAACTGCTAAATGATCATTGGGAGAGCCATTAGTTTCTTTGATCCGAAAACATCTGTGTCTAATGTGGGTTTTGCAGAGCTATTACAGCATGTTTAAAGATAAATTAAGGGTCGTCAACACCAAGAACGATAACTGCAACTAGAAATAGGTTTTTTTTTTCAATCTCAAGTGGATGGAGGAGTCTACATCAGAACTTTAATGACGACTTTGGTAAATGATACTATAGGGATCACTTTGGATGAGTGATTGGATGAAAGATAGAAACACAGCCAGTTTGAATTTACTGGGTTTCGTGTTCACAACTTATCAAATCATTACTGAGAGAGTGCAAAAACCCACAATTTTATCTGAGTCATAATGATAAACAGTCCTTGGGAATGTTGAGGTCTTGATTGTCTTCACCTCTTTGACAATTGCCAGAGAAATTCATTCTGACTCATACGAAAGTAACAGTGTTGAATGCTCCAAACTCCTCTCCTCTATAGAATTTCATAGTTCCGTATTCATCTTGTTACTCTATATACAAAATACAGCAGTAATAGGTCATAAATATCCGTTTTCCTAAGCTACAGATACAGCTGTAACGTGCAGTGCTAATTGTCATCGCTATTAACAGAACTTTATCATTCATGAGTGTGGCTGCTCAGGTCATTGTGATTAGTTGTTGCTATAGTTATTGTTTGTTGGTGTGGACAACATTTTGCATTTCTGATACTGTTGCTGACGCATCTATTTTGTCTTTCATCCAAGGGTTCTCCATAACTACATGCTGTGGCGCATCGTGGCGGCGTTAAGTGAGCACCTGGCCACCGCCTTCCGCAGCACCATCCACGAGTTCTCTCGTGAGATTGATGGAACAGAGCAGCAGCTAGAGCTTGGCAGGCTCTGCCTCACTCAGGCCAACAAACACTTTGGCATGGCCCTGGGAGCCCTGTTCGTCCAGCAGCACTTCTCCTCACAGAGCAAAGCCAAGGTATGGGCCGGAATAGATGGGTGAGTGGATGGATGGATGTGATGGATTGCCTTTATTTTGCCCTGCTTTTCAGAGGGATAAATATTCATTTATTCTAGATATTAGTCCAGATCCACCCAGCAATCATCTGCTGATGGTCTCGTTTGTTCATGTAGGTCATGTAGAGGCATCAGAATGAAATTGAGACTGTTTCATAACCATTTAAAAACTCCTTGTGCAGTTAAACAGTTGATTAAGTCGTTTTCCTTTTTCTTACCGTCCTTTGCCGCTTTTATTTATTGTCTTGAATGTATTTATTGCCCATTTACCACTCATAATCTTTTTATCTGTTCTTCATTTCTCTGATGTGATGACTTCTAATTGTTCTTCATTGTTTTAATTCTTTAATTTATTTCTATTTTGTAATTTTTTTTAAATAATGTGTTAATTGTTATTTATCTATTTTTTCTTCTTTCTCTCTTTGTTTTCTGTGATTTTGCCTGTTTCATCACTTGGATTCCTTTTACTTGCCGTGACGCATATTGACATTTTCTGTTCTGCCCTCTTGTTTGAACTCATCTTAGACTCGAATTCTTTGTGTTTGGCTTGACTGGTGACTGTTTATTTTCTCATATTGTCTTCCCTGAGATTCCTGCTTTTGCTTGATTGCCAAAGCACTTTGTAAACTGTTTCTACAGGTGCTGTATAAATGAAACTATTTATTTTTTAGTATTGTCCCACAATCGTAGACAAAGGAAATAGAGGTGCTACTTACAACTGCAAGAAATGAAATGAACAGCTGCAAAAATTATAGGGAAACAAAAAATAATGATGTGTTTAATGTTTAATGATCATTCCAAATGTTCCTTTCTTTAAGGAAACATATTACGCTCATTATTAGGCTAATCATTTTATTTTACTACTAGAAAAGAAGGAAGGAGAGAGGAGCTTCTATTCGTATAGACTGTGGCCTTTTTAACTTCTAAGATCTTTTACATAACAAGATCCTATTTTAAACACTGAAAACAAAAAGGTATCATCTCCTTTCAAAAACAATACATACTCTCAAAATACATAGAGAGTACGTTCTGTTTGCATTTCTATGTATAGGGACACACCATCTTTCTCATTCTTGCATGGATGCAGTATTTGGCACAGTCAGTGAGAGAGCTGAGGAGTGGGAGAAGACTTTTGAAAAATCCAACCTTTGCTTGAGCCCATAACTTTACAGAACAGTCCAAACCTGATGTCAGCCTTGATTTATTTTTGTTATAATGTACTTGTACTTATTTCAGAAAACATTTAACAATATTTTAGAATCATCTGAGATATTTCTCACCCTCGTCTCTTCCACCACTTTCATGACTGGGTGAACACTTGTTTTCTCTCCTCTCTTCCTGTTCAAGTCCATTGTTTTCTTTGGCTCTATTGGGCTGGTGCACAGAGGTCCATCTGTGTTTCTGGACATGCCGGGATGCTTTTGAGGGATTCCTGTACTGGGTTTTGAAAATACTATCCATGACAATTAGAACCGTCTCCAGGCTCTACCTTTCACGTGCTGCCTTTTCTGTATCTGTTAGCTCTCGCCTATAGGTCGGTCCCTACTAATCCCCCACCTCTGCCCTTTGGTCCCCTTCGCTTTCACCTTAATCCCCCCCCTATATGTATTCTTATCTCAGTCTCATGTCCATTCTAGGACATGGGGATATGGTTCCCAATGGGATTTCTAACCTCTGTAACCCCGTGCTCTTTCTTTAAGCCCTTTATCATCTCCCTTTCATCTTCTTCTTATACTCTCACGGTCCAACCCCATTCGCTTTATCTTACATTGAGCTGCCTTTCTTCTTCTCTTTCAAACTTCTAAATCTCTGTCAAAGTTCAAGACTATAAAGCGCAAAGCAAGCCGGACGCAACTGGATAAGTTCTGGGCGTTAATTACTTTCTATGTACAGTACCTTAATTGAAATTTAGGTTCCCGAGCTCCTAATGTTCCATTTAAGATTCTAATAAGATACTTGGTGTAAATTTCAATGACGCTTCAAGCTAGTGGAGCCTTTCTGATTAATAAAAGAATAGAGAAGAGGGATTCTGAGGATCAGGCTTAGAGTGTTTGCCACATGAACTGGGTGATAATCCCACAAGCACCTCAGCATTATTCAAGCCCTCTATTTGCACACTGTTTGTCCTCCTTATGTGCTGCAGAGGATCTGATGTGGGCAGGATAGAGAGCCTCCTGCTGAATTATTGCATTTTTCGGCGTTTTCCATGTTCACACTGATTATTTCACATTGCTTGTAGACATCAGTCTGTACCATGTTGGTATGTCCACGCAGTTTGGAGACCTCATTATCAACATGCGAGCTACCAGCCTCGATGCCAGTAGCGATATGTGAAGCCTTGACTGACTCACGGATGCTGCTTACCTCAGCATGAACAGGAATTAATGAGTCTCAGGAGCTGAAGCTGAGAGACGGGAGACGGGGTGGGAGAGACGAGCTTTCTTGTGATCCTGAATCACCAGTGTAGATGGAGCTGAAGGACACAACATGTCCCAGTGTCTTCAGGTGGAGCAGGCCTGTTTACAGCAGTTGGAGAAAGCTCAACCCTGTGGCCAGAAAGGACGAGCTTTGGACGATTCTGTAAATACGTCCAGTGTCGGTGTTTTTCAGTTTGCAGATGTGCATCATAGTTTAAGTTAGAGAAATGTTTCTCTCACATTCTACGTTGCTATCTGATAGGCACGCTACTGCACACTGCATTGATACCGAGCAGAGTTGAATGGATTGGTATCAGCTAAAATAGATAATTTTCTTCACTGAACTGTGTTTTGTCCACCAAAGCCTCTTCAGCACTGCTCTCATTTAGGACAGACACGCTATGTAAGTCTCCGAGCTCTGATGCCGAAGTTGAATACACACTTTGCTGAACTCAGACACTAACAAATCTCTTATCTCTCCTCCCTCTTCCTTAGAGCAACACACGAAACATTTGATTGGCAGTGACTATCAGAACTAGATACTATCTCACGGTTCCCTAAACGACGTGACTGTTGCGGCAGCATACCAGCAACAGACGAACCTTCACCTTCATTGTTTCGTCACAGTTTGGTTAGGTTTGGGAAAACATCATGGTTTCAGATTAAAGCTGGGGTTGGTAAGACTGTTCAAACCAGCAGAGGTAGTACAAGTTGAATTTTTAAGTGTCCAACTGAAAAAAAACCCACATCCTCCCTTCAGAGCCACTCCTCCAAAACACATGAACCCACACTGCGTGCCCAGTAACTTGGCGGCTCTTTATACTACTTCACCTGACTTACTCCTCTGCTGCTTAATAATTCCTACAGCCGCTAGGTCATAGCTACACAATAAATGCTGCTTTCACAGTCAACCTATGAGGTTCTGATGAGGACAGGCTGCATTTCGAGCTGTTTCTGACTGTCGCTCTCACTGATGAAAATGACAAAGGTCATATCAGCTGAAGATAATAAACATTCATTTCATGAGCACCTCGCTGGAAGGCTAAAAAGAAAGTGCTGTCAGATTTGTCTGCTATCTGCAGCCGCAGTCTGTACCCAGTCATTTAGAAGTAATTCAACTGGTAGCATCCGCTGTACAATTGTTTTTTGTAGTACCAGCAGAAAGATGTGTCTTCTCCTGTACAGCTGATCAGCTGATCATTGTACTGATACTTTTACTATTTTACTTTACTTCTATAAACATAATTCTGAGGAATACTGGCCTGTTTTAACATTTGTACATTCCTAGTTCTCTTTGCCTGACCAACACAAACAAGCATGCAGAAAGTGAAATATTTTTTTATGATTCAAGTGCAATGCAAGCACGTCCACCTACCTTTTCATGACTGTACTGTACACGTACAAAGGTATGCATGTTTGTACTCTGGGGTGTGTGTGTGTGTGTGTGTGTGTGTGTGTGTGTGTGTGTGTGTGTGTGTGTGTGTGTGTGTGTGTGTGTGTGCCCGTGCGTGTGTGTGAGAGTTTTTTACTTAATTGCTATTTATTGATCTTATCGTTTTTATTCTACTTGAGCTCGGCTCAGGCAGTGCACCGAAATGTCTTGTATATACCTGAACAATGCCAGTTATTCTGTTCTATTCTATTCTATTTCTCACTCTGTACTAATCCTGGTCCCATTCTCTCATGTGATTTACCTTCTTCCAGTAAAAATCTATAAATTCAGTCTTCAGGGCCAACAGTGCGGCGAGAGTTATCATAGCACTGAATATTTATTGTACATTTTTACTAACTTTTTCCCACATTGAAAAATGGCGACATTTACATTTTTTAGGAGTTTTTAGAGTTCTGCAGGAGCTTGTCAGTCAGATAAATAGTGGTCAGAACACACGATGGAAACATTTGACAAACAGTGTTAAAAATGCTGTTATATCTGAGGAGTCAGTACAATATGATGTACTATTAATCACTGTGTACATATGCTATATTAAAGGCAGGGCGGCTCTGGGTGCCATGACATAAAATCTTTCCTTTGAAGGGGTGCCATGGCGCATTAAAGTTGTCATGGTTTGGGTTTTTGGTTAGTCCTTCCCTTTTTCTTTTCCTTTTTTTTTGTAGATGGTATCCTGCTGTGTCATGTTTTACTTTCTACATCCTGTCTTTGCCCTAGTGAGAACATTGTGGCATAGTGAATGATGAGCAGCATAAAGAAAGTCTTCCTGATTGAACTTACAGCCGGCTTTCTACTGGTGCCGCTGTCATGCTTTTACTTTCGGCCAGTAGAAAAGACACTATCTGGGGCATAGAAACATCAGAATATGGCTGAAACACATAGACTGGCGTAACACTGGAGAAAAGGTCCAACAGAGTGAGGGGGGTGAGAGTGTCAGCTGTCTTGGGTTACTGTAGTGGCAAAGAGGAGGGGGGTGTCTAAGTACCGGTTCGTTATTTGATTTAAATCGAAGATGATTTGTTCAAACTGAAACAGGATGTTAAATTGCTTTTGAAGATTCAAAGGCAGAGCTGATCTGCTTCATCAGGACTGCATGGTTGGATTTTTGATCAGATTTGATTGACAGTGACCAAATAACCCGACAACTGTCATCAGATTCAGATTCAAATATTCACACAGAGTAAAAAAAGCAGAAATCTCTCATGTGAAATACCCCAAATTGTCCATAACTGATGGTGAGAAAATGTGTTTCAGAGCCTCTAAAACCTCTTCCCGCATGAATGTGATCTCCTTCCAGGTACAGGAGCTGGTAGAGGACATAAAGCACTCGCTGGACCTCCGGCTACACGAGCTGGACTGGATGGATGAAGCTACCAAGGAGGCTGCCAGAGCAAAGGTTCACAACCTAACTCAGCTTGTGCATCACAGACACGACTCCCTGCCAGATCCGTTTAGTATTTGAAAAGAATTTAATTATTTCTTTGCAATTCCTTTCTTTCCGGGGGGTTTGATTGATTGCTTGGTTAGATAGAAGTGTGTGATAGAATACATCAAGGGCTTGACATTGAGAAGTAAGGATCGCCTAATCCGGATCTCTTTCTCTCTGTGGTGCTGATTTAGGGTCTGCACTGCAAGATATCCCTTCTAATACTTTTACAATCTGAAGTTATAATCCTTTTAGAGGGCCATGCTGAATATAAAGAGCTTGCCTGTAATCCTATTACATTGGGTTAGCTTGATTAGTTGATGTGTGTGTGTGAGACAGTGCTTGACTTGATGGTTGTGTGTCCAAAAAGGAGCGTGTGAGTGTGTGTGCACGTGTGTGTGTACATGTGTGTGTGTGTGTGTGTGTGTGTGTGTGTGTGTGTGTGTGTGTGTGTGTGTGGGTGTGTGTGGGTGTGGGTGTGTGTGGTTATTCGTTGCTGCAAGTGGATGTCGGGTGATGTTGGACCAGCTGATTCTTCTCCTCTCCCTCTCTCCCAGCTAAAGCACATGATGGTGATGACAGGATACCCAGACTTCCTGCTCAAACCCGAGCTCATAGATCAGGAATATGGGGTGAGTCATGAGTTGTTCTATTTCACTCGTTGCTGTCTCATCACACTTACCGACACACAAGCACCCACACATCATGGGAACAAACTCTACTCTCCAGCATCCCATCCCCCTCTCTCTCTCTCTCTCTCTCTCTCTCTCTCTCTCTCTCTCTGTCTCTAGTAGACATCACCATGCATCCTTAGACATGCCAACCTGTACGCATTCTACGTAACAGGTGCACAATTTCGACATCAAATATTCCTGTGCATTTTGTCACTCTAAAGTAAGCTGGTGACGCCCCGTGAATTTGACCAATTGCGCGGCAGTAATAACAAGAGGCAAGAGCAATATGCCAAGAAGCCTGTAGCCTGCCAAAAACCTGAAGAAGGAAAATTGGAGCAGTCATAGCGCTGGATTCGTTCTCCTTGCATGTGATGGCGGGGATGATTGACCGAATGTGTAATGTAAATTCAAGAGAATCACGAGGATGTGCCAATCGACAGCAGCATTCTCCACCATGATTTAATCCGTCTTGTTCTCACTCCTCACTCCTGATTTTCTCCTCAACTCCTTTGTCTGTGTGAAAAGTTAAGTTAAAGTGGGCATGATGGCCACGGAAACTCATTATTCAGCGGGTCCCGGAGCTAAATTATAGCTTTATAATTTATAAACCAGGTTCATAAAAACCGTGACATTACTCTCATATAGCTACTTCTCAACTTTTACTGGGCTGTTGTCCGTGACGCAGACCCCTGATGCTCTCCCCGTCCTGTCTGTGTGCAATAAACCTTCACGACTAAAAAGACAGTACTTTATCCATACACTTGTTCAACCAACATAAACATGTGAACATGCAAAGAAGCGATACTTTGCTCTGTGCCCCAGATTGTTAAAAACCAAGCCAAAACATGAGGTGTCTGTATGTAGCGTGTGAAGTATAGTTTGCCACATGTCATAAAAACTTTGTGACTTCATGTAAACTGCTGCTGGCTGAAACAAAGAAGCCTGTCATCCCTCCATCAGCAGTAGGAGACCTGCAGGTAGTACATCACCTGAGTGGAGGGAGGAGGACGGACTGATACTGACTGATGTTTTTGTTCCTCATTCACTCTGTATTGTCATGACGGGAAAAGTATTTATTTTACTGACATTAAATCTGTTTGCAGTGAGATCGTATCATGTTTATACAGTGACTTTGCTGTTTCAAACATTACCGTGGCTACTTTAGAAGCAAAATTGTGTCATTTGAAATATGAATAAACCATTTACATGCAAAATCATTTTTGGCGGCGGCTCTTTGGTGTTTTCAGCTTTCAGTTGGCCTCACTTCTACCAAGCATTAGGCATAAATTATGCAAATGTATGACATGGTGACCTTACGTGATGTCAAGAAGTCACCGAATCTAACTCGGGGCTACTGACGAGGCGCTTCGGGCACCTCAGGAGCAGTGTGCTCTGTGGGAGAGAGAAGCTCCCGTTGCCTCTGACTTGACTGACTGAAAAAAAAGGTGCATAATAGGTCTGTTGTTGATAAAACCAGGAGGCATGTGTGAAAGCAGTAGTAGAGTTTGTTGATAAAAAAAACTAGTGGACAGATCTATAGATAGATGCACTCCATATACTGTTCATTAGGTGAGAAGGTTTTTGCTTGAATGTGAGAGAAGCAGAATCAACATTTAGAAAACTATGTTTGGGTGCCAGTGAGGGTGGTACTCAAAGTAGGGTAGGTGAAGAGGAAACCAACACGACCCTGCTCCTCTCAGCAAAATCCCTCCGACAACAAGCAGACTACTGGTGCATAACTGTAGTGAAAAGTGAGAAAGTGCAATCCCGATTACAAAAACTTCAACCATAATGGATCTAATACAGTATGAAATTAAGAGGTTTAAATGTGCAGTATTGAGGGACCAAAATGGAATATAACATTCATATTTATGTTTGCATTAGTGTATGATCGCCTAAAACTCGGCATGGTTGTGTTTTCTTTGCGCTAGAATGAATCTTTTATAGTTGCAGGAGAAGTGGGTCCTCCTCCACGAGAGTCCAACAAAAAAAAGCAAACACTGGCTCCAGAGAGGGACTGTTTTTTCACACACATTTTTAGAGGCGAGGGGTATTTCATTGTTTGCTATCTGCAACCTCGCCACTAGATGCCACTAAATCCTTCACACTGGACCTTTAATGTTCACAACGACAAACGCTCGTTGTTCATTGTTTTCCCTCGAAGATGACTTGTTGTGTCGGAACCGCTCAGAACTTCAGCATCCCCTCCCCCTCTCGAGCATGGGATGCATATTTCATCATTTGTCAGGATCAGATAATTCATATCAAATATAATTCATCATTTACACTGTGTCTTAAATGTCACCACTATGTGTTCTTGCAATATTCGCCCAGAGAAAATATGACAGACACTGAAACTATCACCAAAAAAGTCAACCTGTCCAAACGGTCCAATTGAGTAACATGGGCCCCGAAAAGGAAGTGGTCCACAAGGTACCTTCAGATTAAGAATTGCAATACTTCGTTGGCTTGGATGAGTGAAATTCATAACAAAAACGTGCATCCCCAGCTGTTTACAGTGATATTACTGCTGAATTATATTGATGTGGAGAGAAATTGGTAGCTTTTAATCACAGCTTTACTGACAAAGAGTTGCTGTAGCTGTGTCACTGGTTCTTTGTCTTGAGTCAAAAGTTCGCAGACTCGAAGGTGGGAGGTGGTTGTGAAAGCTCTGCTGGAGACAAATGTCCTCCATCTGCTCCCACAATGTTAAGTAATGCTCCGCACAGATGTGCATTTTTGTCACAAACCGACAGAAGCAAATCCGGCCGTTAGAGACTAAACAGAAGCAAACAAGGAACATGATGTGTTTACTGTCAGTTTAAAGGATGGAGATGTTACAGAAGCACATTACAGTCAATTCTTTTGGCAAGTACACAAAACCAGTTTTCAATCTGTGCAAAGTAAACAACTGCAAGTGCATTTTAATGTTCAGCACTACCATCACAACAGGAGTATAGCTGGTACCCATACTGAATCACAAATAAATCGTGTCTCAGGCACCATTGATTACCACTACGTACAGAGTAACACCTAATTATTAGCTGACTTAGTAGCTCTGTTCCACTGACCGCACTTCACAAACAATTACGAACATTCAATTGAAGGGACAGTTGGACATTTTTGGAAAATCCACTTATTTGCTTACTTTAAGAATTCCATTAGATGTTTCCATGTTCCATTACACTCTCATGTCTGTATGTTGAATGTGAAGCTTTATCAATCGACTGGTTACATTAGTTTTAGCGCAAAGACAAAATCCACCTCGCAGCACTGCTATAGATCAGTAATTATCTCTTTAGCTGTATCTCATTAGTTAACACTGTACAACAACCAAATTTAGCCATTTTAATGTCAGAGCTCGCTTCCCCAGATGCAAAACAAGTCCTCCCCCAAGACTGTTATTGTACAAATCAGGATAGCCGTATGAAACTTCTCGTCAAAGTCTGTTGTAGAAGGTGAATAAGTGCATTCCCCGAAATGTCGAGCTATTCCTCTCAAACACTGCCCACGGTAAAGCTGTTCACGCTCATAATCACCTCAAATCTGTGGTTTTACAGTTTGACGTGGACGAAAAGACCTATTTCAAGAACATCCTCAACAGCATCAAGTTCAACATCAAGCTGTCAGTCAAGAAGATCCACGAAGAAGTTGACAAGACGACGTGAGTGTCACATCTCCTCATATTATACAAGCCTCACCAGACTCAGTTCACTGGCACGCGGTGCAAAGCAATTAAAGAAGGTTAATATATTTGCGATCCAGTCTGAGCTCATGCAGCTGAGGCTCACACTAGAGCCCGCAGTTACATCACCGTGAGTGCGCGTCTCCCTAATATGTTTGACATGCCTAACATGTGTCCCCGTGAATCCCTTTTCAGTTTGACATATTTGTTGACACGCTTCTAAATTAAACCAACAGATACCAAATCGACATACACAGCTGGAGAAAATCCATTTGATTTACTTATCTATAGCAGCCAGGCAGCAGCAAAGTGCTGTGGGACACGAGCTTCATTTTTCTGAAATACAGCCGTGTACGCCTGGATTGAGTGATTCTCTGCTATGACAACACATTACAGTCACATTAGTATTCCGAGGTGCTCAAAACAACTGTATCATTAGCCCACACTCAATGCCCTGAGGAGTTAACTCACTTACTCCCCTTTTATCACCAAAAGTGAACCTCTCATCACTCACTGTTTTGTCGCGAGGAAAAAAAGTAAAGAACGAAGCACTTCTCCTCCTCCCTGTGTTCGTCTCCCCTCCATCTCTCCACATCCTGTGCAGAGCCATCAGTCTCTCCCTCCTAGAACAAGGGCATCTCACACTTTCAGAGTTCGTCATTTGGAGGATTTTGAGCCCATCGATTGGTCTGAGTGGATTACCATAAAGGAACTGTCCGCAGTTTCATATGCAGAGAGGAACTTTGGCCGTGGGACCACACACACTGAATATTTCTCACCAGCGGGGTTTAGAGAGAGCGATAGGCAGAGGTGTTTGGGATTCTGTTCAGGATCGAGTGTGTTTCGAGTAGGTAGATTGGTGATTTAAGTGGGTGTGTGGAGGGGGGGGAGATCCCATCTTTAAAACCCTGTTTGTTTGATACTGTTTGTCTCCTCAGGTGGCTTCTCCCCCCTCAGGCCCTTAATGCCTACTACCTCCCTAACAAGAACCAAATGGGTGAGTGCGTGACTATTCATTGTTCATACTGATATTTGTGTTCTCTCTGTCATGTGTCTCCACACATAACACACACACACACACACACACAGTCCCTTCCCCATTTGCCATTCTGCACCACGACACGGACCGTGCATTAGCTACATGCAATTACACCATGTTGCTGCCTATTTTTCAAGTCAAACGTGGCGTCAGCTTATAAAAAAAGCGTCCAGCTCCTCATATAATATTCTTTCTCATCGCTCACTTTCTACTTCGATCTCCACCTCACATACTTAATACCCCCCTGGAGGAAAAACAAGCAGTAACACCTTTCCGAGTTTTAACAAAGCTAGCCCTGTCACCCCCGTTACCCACCCACCCTCCCTCCCTCCCTCCCTCCCTCCCCTCCTCGCCTTCTCCCAGGATCGGTCCGCTGTCTGTGTCTGCCTGCCAGCTGGATTAAATCTCTCGCAGAAAAATCAATGGTGTGCTCGCAAGCTGATGTTAGAGGACAGGAGGAGTCAGACAAACAGTCATCAGAGCCCTCCGTGTCAATTTTTTTTAACCTACACACATTATTTCTATCACTTAACCCAGCCACTTCAGTTCTCAGCTGTGGCTTTATTTTCATTCTCTTCAGCTCATTGCCATCTCTTATTCCGTGTCGAGTCTCAGGTTCCGTCTGAAGATGAAGAGACAAGGACAAAGGTAGCCTCTGAACACTGCTGATTTTTGTTCTCTTCCCTCTCAGCTTTATTAATACAGAGTCGGTTTTAACTCGATTTAATTGGCTCACACTCAGTCAGTGACTGATTTGACTGACACGGACAGCGTTCAACCCCGCCTACCGCAACGACATACAGTAAAATCATGTAGCAACATTACGTAGAAATTAGCATTTTGTGCAATTTGTGAATGAAGAGAGAGAGAGTGGTGGTGAGAACAAAGCAGTGAGTGAGAGCAATAAACACACCTACACATCCGCATAACCCTTCAATTCAGTTGTATAATGAATACAGTTGAAGTGCACTCCACATCCTGGCTTCCCTCTTTGCTCTGTGTGTGTGTGTGTGTGTGTGTGTGTGTGTGTGTGTAGCTCGCCCCGCCCTCAATCAAACAGACACACAGACCTGCAGCTGTTATGACAGCCTGAGAGCAGAGGAGGCCACGTTACCTGGTCACTACATATTCATATCTCACACCTTTTCCTGCTGTTATTTGCTCCACAGGTTAAGATGTAGATGTGTCCCGACCATTGCAAAATACTAAGAAAATAATCAAATACAGGCTGATGACTCTGCACTTTAGACCACCACACACTTCTACTGGGTCATTAGGGATGATTTAAAGGGATTATTTTTGTATGAGTCTATTCATAGTTTTTTGGGGAAACTACTACATAATACACCTGTGTAATATACCATGTATTTTATATCTTTTGGTGGAGACACATTATTATTTTGCCGTAAATTAAATCTTTCTCAGTTGAAGGTGCAGCGGACACTCTGTGATAGATGCTAATATACCGCTAGAATCATTTAAAGCTCCACCAGGTGACCTCAAAGACTTGCAGCACCAAAGGGTGTCAAGGGACAATATTTTGGATTATTTTGAAGCTTGAAAGAGTTCTGGAGATGCTAACACCACATGTCTTCTTCAGAGTGTATGATAATGTGGACGGGAAAGAAGAAGTTTAGTTCATGATTGCAGCTTCCTCTGGATGAAGAGAGAACTTGCTGCTGTAAAGAAAACTGATTTGTATTTGCTGAGAGCAGTTTATTTGACATCAACATCGAGGCTAGTGCAACATTAAGACATCTGTGTTTTCCATTTCCTCCCAACCTCCAACATATTAACTGATATTGATATGAGTTGTGTCTGGACATTTCCACTTCCCTTAACGTGTCTCTTCATCCATCTTCCAGTCTTTCCGGCCGGCATCCTTCAGCCCACTCTCTACAACCCCGAGTTCCCACAGTAAGTATTCCTCCTTCTGTCTTTGCTGCATGCTCCGCAGGGAGGCAACAACATCACCAACAGCCAAAACAACAAGGGTCATTAAAGGCTATGTTAGTCTGGCAAGCCTCTGCTTCCCTGAAGCCCCGGCATACCTGATTAAACCAATTTAACTACCCACCAAGAGCTCAATTACAGAACAAGGTCCTGCTAATGGAACAGGTGTCATTGAGAGGTTGCCTCCCTAAATGTGAGTCCATTGAGTAATTTGATGGTGCATGAAAGTAGATAGCCTCCCTGTCTGTCTCTCTGTTCTACTTATCTCACTTGTTCTCGTTTCTGGCTCTCAAATAAGTGCTTTGTGATGAGAAATTCATGGGTTAGAGTCAGAGCACTATTGAACAAAGCTATTCATAACTTTAGATTAGTCACACAGTTAAATCAGAACACAAAGTCCTTCTATTTCAGCCGTGCATTTTAGATAGAAGCTCTTATATGGGGGATTTCATGGCCAATAATATTTTTGGAATACAGCCAATGATAGGAGATGGAGCATTTTCTGACAATTTTTAGTAACTTTAAAGATTTTTCATCTTTGTGCCAAACAAGGACAAAGTACCTTCTGTAGTATTTCAAATTCTAAATCATGATACCATTAAGCAAAAATACAGTTGGACTGACATGTATTTATACTTATCTCAGTACCTGATCAAAATCAGTACTTTGTATCTATTATTTATAGTTTTCTTGCGAGGTCACTGTGGGAACAATTATAATAGTTATGAAAGAATTAGAATAATGGATGCCTTTCAAGGCTTTAGAAGCATTTGCTTTGGCTAAGCAATAATAATGGTGTTGGTAGTATTCACTCGATCAAGTCACTAACCTAAATCTTCATGAATTAATCAAATGCTGGACCAAATGTTCCAAAAAAGAGGATTAGCATCCCGTTACCATGGAAAATACTGGTTCTGGTGACAGGAAGGGCTGGAAGTCACAGCAATAACTTGTTGAAGGTGTGATGGGAACTTGGAATGAGGTGGACATCATATGTTTGCATTTCAGTCGGCACAAAGACAGTGTTGAGGTTTGGTTGCTCATCCATAAGTATACAACAAGAACAACGGCAAGTAATCAAATTGAGGTATGCTGATCAAAATGTCTAACTAGAATATATTCAGGTCTGGAGTTATAGACAACCAGTGTAATAGGGTTTACACGATATAAAGTGCACTATAAACTTGATGAGACAACTGACCGGCTCGTATCTCATGGTGATAAACAGGTCTTTTTTCACAGCAGACATTTTGACGAGGAAAAGGTTACAGTAGGTATTAACAACATAATCGATGGCTCTTTTGTATTCAAGTGTTCCGCTGGGTCATGAGGGTGAGCCAGTGTGAGCAAAACCAGGTCCCTTCAATTAACGCAGCTTAATGCCATTCAGCCACTATTAATTATATTGTTTCTTTTACAACATTCAATGCATTACCTAATCGAATCTATCTATTTCCAGCCTTTTCCGCTCCTTGCTGAGTGTAATTGACTTGAAATCAGTAATTAACAACTGTGGCTCCTTTATTTTACTTCCTTCAACCCTGCTTCTCCTTTCATTCATCCATTCATCCATTCATTCATTCATTCATTCATTCATTCATTCATTTATTCGTTCAGCACAGTGTGAAAATCTATTCAGTACTTCGGTAACAAAAACGAAAGGGTTATGAAAGGGAAAAATCAACATGAAACTAAATACATGCATGCATTACATGGACAGTTCAGTTCAGTTCAAATGTGTTTTGCTCACGAAAAAATGATTGAAAGCTAACTGAAAGCGTCAGACATTTACCACTGTCAAAGTAAAACTGACTGTTCACAGTGGTGGATTACTGTTTCCATTTTCTCCAAGTTGATTTTCATACGACAGTGGCATTAATTAAAACCAAATGGCCGACTAGAAGGTAGAAAATGAAATGGCGAGTGAGAATGTAAAACCAAGAAAACGTGCGGCACTGAGAATTGTGCAGGTAAAACAAAATATTCTATTCCACTCTACAGGTCTTTTGTTAACCACAGCTATTCACTGAGGAGCAAACACACTGCCGCCAGTATTGAGCATTATTCTAAGCCGGTACCTACAGTACAGTCCAAATAGCTGCACCTCCTGCATTCATGTAAGCTCCCCTGAGTAATAATACACACACACACACACACACACACACACACACACACACACACACGCACACATGCACACACACGCACTCAACCACACACACTCCTCAATTAGCACTTTGTGTACCCAACATTAGCTAACACTTCTATGTCTTCATTAGAGGTGATCTGCACTACTTTCACCACCTGCTGCCTTGCATGCTAATCAATATTAATTGATGATGTAATAAAGTGTGTGCGCACGCGAGTGTGTGTATGTATGTGTGTGTGTGTGTGTGTGTGTGTGTGTGTGTGTGTGTGTGTGTTGGTGCCTGTCCCCTTGAAGTTATTACTGCAGTAGCCCTAACCTCCCATAAACTCTCGCTCTCTTACTCCCACAAACACACACACACACCTCCCTGCTATCACGTTGAGTATAATGAAGCTTCAATCAGCCAGTTAGTTTAGCGGGGGAGTCGGGCTCAGTGTGAGGCAGCGTATCGACTAGCTGTCAGAAAGTCATTTTCAGACGTAGCCATGTGAATAGCCCCGAGTCTGCCCTCTCATCGCTCTATATATCTGCATGTGCTGCAGAGACAGTGCTCTAGCTCGGCCCAGGGTCAAGGAGAGGTGGAGCGACCCACTGCTATTTGGAATCAAGGGCCACATGGGTCGGGGCTATGCGAGATGTGAGCCAGTGAGCCTTGCACAAGGTTAGGGCGTGTTACGGTCTTGTATGTTTTATTTTGTTTTATACAACGTGGAGAATTAGGATTTATGCTCACACTGCTGCTCAAGGGTCCCAAAGCTGACTTTTCCCACACATGTGAAACTGATATCTGATGTTTCCCAATCATTGTGAAGAGAAACTGTGGCACTGGGCTGGGACAAAAGACAGGAAAGAAGGTCATAGAGCCGACTGCGTGCGTGTGTGTGTGTGTGTACCCCACCCTCAGTCAAACAGACACACAGACCTGCAGCTCTTTATATATCGATGGCAGACCAGGAGCAGAGCCATGAACTCATACCTTACACACTGTTATTGGCTCAGGAATACAAACCACTGCCCGAAAGGTTGCTGCCAAGAAAAGCCCCAAAAACAACAAAACATTTTTTGTGGAAATAAAGTACAGACAGAGGCCATGGTCTCTGCAGATACAAACACCACCACACACTTATAGTGGGCCACAAGTGATGATTGAGAGTGACTACTTTTATAAGTCTATGTTTTGGGTTTTTTTATTTTTTTCCATCACATTATACCTTTAATCACCTGTAAATATTGTTCCATCTTTCTCCTTCCTGCCGCCAGGTCTCTCAACTATGGAGGAATAGGAGCTATCATTGGCCATGAGCTGACACATGGATATGATGACTGGGGTAAGAATGGCAACCTTTTCAGCCATAACATACCCACAGGTTTTCACCGTCTTAAGTTACAATCCCACAATTGTACTGAACTTCTCTATTTCACAGAAAGACCAAGGCTTCCCTGATGATTTGTATAATTTTATGAAATATGTAGGATGACAACTGTACAGCAAAGGCTATTTTGAGCCACAATCTCTAACTTTCATTTCCAGTCTGAAGTGCTGCCCTTTAAGATACATCAAAAGAATGTAATGAGGGTGTGAAATCTCTGCCAGCCACCAACCAAATGCTGGAATAACTGTGAGTGTGACTGGTAGGACTGTGCACTACCAGCTTCTTTGGCAGACAGTCAGCCATTATTACCATTCTATGAATTTAGTTGGCTAGAAAAGCAGTTCAATTGGCTCTTGAACTGGATCCATCAGCCAAGGTCAACTCTGCGTTTAACTACAATTTGCCTCCTAATAGTTTGACTCCCACAGCTGCAAAAAGTGCAGCAGATGACATGCTGGGCAGCTCTTTGGACTGTGAAGGAAAGTTGCAGATTGTGTTGTCTCCATGCTAACACTGCCCCCCTGCCCTTTTGCCCCTCATCTTAGTGATGCAATGGTTCATGTCCCTAGGGGGCCAGTACGACCGTCATGGCAACCTCAAACAGTGGTGGACAGAGGAGTCCTACAGGAAGTTCCAGAGAAAGGCTGAATGTATCGTCAAGCTCTACGATAACTTCACCGTGTATAACCAGAGGGTGGGTCTGCACACACATGATGCACAGGTTATTACTCACACATACAATGTTTACAACAGCATAACATATATATATGGATTCACTGATGTGTCAAGCATGATTTATTAGTATTTGTGATTAGATTAATACTGCTCTGGTTAACTGTGGGAGACTTGTGTAATATTTGTTCTTATTGCAAACAGTCTTCAGTGGCCTTGAAGGAGCTTTGTAAAGTCTGAGAAAACATCTCTGTCTAGTTATCTCTGATTGTGCTTGAAGATGACAAAGACAGAAGGCCTTGCAGTTCTAACAAAGGAAACTATTAAGTTGAATTTAGAGAGATGTTGAATAGTCCATTGCTGTCAGATCACAACCTGGAACAACGAGTCGGAAGATTCTACCTTCTTCTGCAGGAATTTTGACGATTATGTTTCTCCCAATTCCCCTAGCCTTAAAGAAATGTAATACTGAAATATTAAGAGTTTGAAATGAAATTGTTGTTGTGGAGATTTTGTGGTGGTGCTTTGGCAACTTTACCACTTTTGTACAACGCTGAACATTTACATTTTGTAAGACACACTTATTGTTGCTGAGAGTTAGAAAATGGGCACCATTCTCATATGTGCGTGGTAAGAACATGAAGCTAAAACTAGCAGACATTAACTAAGCTAGCCTGGTCTGTCTTGAGTCTCCACTGGTTGCCTGGCAACCCACACTGATGACAAGACTTCAGGATGTCACTGTGATCACAGAAGAAAGAGCAAAGCCCCCGTCAAAATCACAACCCGTAATTTTCATATTCTGGGTTTTGTACAGACTAATCTCACTGGAAGATGAGGTCAGAAAGAAGCAACTCTGCTGAAAAAATATCAATATTGGTATTTGATACTGTTCTTTTCATCACACACTACTCCTAGATTGAAGCACATCCTTGAAGTATTTGCACACACCAGCACAAAAGCACACAGGCACAGGTGTGAAGACCTTTCAGTGTCTCCTGTCAGACATAACCTTTCTGTGTGTCCAGGTGAACGGTCGTCTGACACTGGGGGAGAACATAGCAGACATGGGAGGGCTCAAGTTGTCATACTATGTAAGTAAAGATCGATACCATCATTGTACTAACATTGTGGTTCTGTGACTGCAAAATAATCTAAACATGAGAGTTCACTCTATCAGTATGTAGTGCCTCTGTCCATTTCCTGTCTCGAATCGTTCTTCTTCACACACTGCTGTGCTTCATTTGCATTAAAGTAAAGAGCAGAAGTGTCCCAGAATCAAGAGAAAAGATCAACATTTTTTATTCAATTCCATTTCCCTGCTTATATGTGTGTGTGTGTGTGTGTGTGTGTGTGTGCGTGCGTGCGTGCGTGCGTGTGTGCGTGCGTGCGTGCGTGTGCGCATGCGCGTGCATGTTTTCCTGGATAGCAGAGTATCTGGCATGCTGAATAATTCAATGTCATGTGGAGTAGCGTATATTAAAGCAAGGAGTGTGTTGTGCATGCAGAAACAAAAGTACAAAGGGAATTAGCGAATGCTTTGAAATAAACCATACTGTAATATCAAAAGGCAACAATGGTGTCATAATGGCTGTTAGTTATGTCAGTGAGCTAGTTCAACATATGAGGAGCATTTCCTTCATGTCTCAGGTATTGTATGAAGGTGGTTTCAGATCTCAGTTTAAGTGAGTATCGACATCTGTCCTGAGTGATCTAATCTAATCTAAGTTAAGGTGTGAATGTTCCCAAGTCACATTGAGGACGCATTGGTGAACTGATCACTTAGACCACAGTCAGAGGTGGTATGTGACCACATACTGTTAGCAGTGAGTCCTGGACCACATTGAGGGATCGCCTACTCAACTGCGTAACAAGTTGAAGAAGCCACAGCAACAGGCTCAAAGGATCACACACTGTCTGATTTCCATGTAAATACCTGAAAATCCGACAGGGTGTACACGCTCTTAACCTGCCAATGTTAGCAGCTGAGTTTGTGAACCTCTGTTTCAATTAACCATTCAACTAGTAACTACAGCATCCCACACTACCTTAACAAGCTGAGCAATCATGAGGGTTGCTGAGCAAGAAGACTTTAAAAAAAGCTTTGCGAAACGGCTACGGCAAATAAAAAATGAAAAAGAATCTGCACTGATTGCACTACATTAAGTTTCTCTCCACAGCATCACTGCACCAGCCTGTCTTTGTACAATGCAGCTGTTTGAAACCCCATTTTCAAGTGATTATACCATTTACACTAACTTTAGCAAGGAGGAGAACATTTTATCAATGGTAAAAAGATAACTTTACAAATACAGATATCTGTGTATAGTTTCTCTGTCACTCTTGGAAAAGAGTCCCTAGATTCCCTTAAAGATTGTCATTTTTTAAAGTTGTGTAGTTAAAAGCAAACTTTATAAATGTTGTGAAATGTTGTCTATGACTTTATTAGTTCTTTTAAATTTCTTGTAGAAAATTCACAAAAAAAATCTCTAAAAGTTCTTTCTTTCTGTAAAGAAAAAGATTGTCTCTGTTTGTTCCACTGATGTTCATCATGATTATTTTGCATATAGAGCGGGGAAGTGAGATCTGATCACATGCCTAATTAAGTGCAGAATGATAATTTCCTTTGTAACGTATCTCCTGACATTAATTACTCACTCCCTCCATACACCTCTCTCGCTGTGCAGGCGTATCAGAAGTGGGTGAGGGAACATGGTCCAGAGAGGCCCCTGCCCGGCCTCAGATACACACACGAACAGCTGCTCTTCATCGCCTTTGCACAGGTAAAGTGTCCTCCCAAAAGTTTCCCACAACTCTCTGTCATTACATTTACATGTTAAATCATTTTAGCCACCACTCTCAGCTGGAGCGACTGATCACAGAGAGCAGGTAGGAGTTCTGTATTACCCCAACATTAGCGGATGGATGCATTAACCATTGGAGGGATGAGAAAAAGCATTGTTCATGACGGCACAGTGGCTCTGAGCACCAGACCACCGCTGCTCCTTGTAACTATTATGACTATCATTGAAATTCACAGCTTAATGTAACAGTGGCAGAATCTAGACACAGTTTAATGCAATTTGCAGTGTTTTAGCATATTTTTAAAATTCATGCCACAGGCAAGTGATATAAAAATCATGTATATTTGTACGTGCCTTTATTTTAAATGTCACATGTGCATATTTTTTTCAGCTGTGAGCCACAGCAACCACCTTTGTGGTCACATATAATTAATGTGATTCAGTCTTTTAATTCTGCAAAGCAGACCAGCATATATGCTTGACTTCTTAAATAACCAGCCACTGACAAATGCAGGGCTGCAACTAATGATTATACTACCTGCTGATTATTTGCTGTAATAATT
This sequence comes from Diplodus sargus, assembly GCA_903131615.1. Lineage (NCBI taxonomy): Eukaryota > Metazoa > Chordata > Actinopteri > Spariformes > Sparidae > Diplodus > Diplodus sargus. The sequence continues at coordinate 1,091,754 of CAEMYA010000199.1, forward strand.
TGGTTAACAAAATAAAGATCTATCAGTAAAATAGTACATTATTAGGTTTACAATTTGTTTTTTACCGATTCACTTTCTGGAGGAAGACTTGTTGGTTAGTTGCCTGATTGTTTCAGTTCCAATGAAATGGCCAAATATTCTTCTCAGATCACAGATCATTTATGCCTCAAAGATGTCTTTTTGGCTGACAATATCAATTTATGGCCGTAATTGGTTGTATGACCACTTTTAGCCAATGATGGCGCAAGCAATAGTGATAAAAACAACCCTTCTAAAACTACACTTTTAACAACAAAATGTACTGAAAGTATCAAGTTAAAGCACTTGCAGACAAATGGCCCTTGACTGACATATTATTATGTATTATGATAAAAGATTGTTGATACTAAATATTCAACATGTAATTAGTATTTTACTGCTGTTGTTGCTCAAGGTGGAGCAGGTTTATCTGACAGGTCTTTGGATAGTGTTGGAGTAGCAAATAGGAAATGAACAAGTTCTGCTGCAGTTCTATTTATTATGTATTTTTTGACTTTTTTTCTAACCTGTGCTTTTTGTGAAATGTATAATAACTTGACCTCTTTTGGCCTTGAACATATCACCCCCTGAGAAGGTTAGAGGGGAAATCTCTCTTTTACGGAACTGCTGAACAACTCACATCTGCATTGAGACAAGGAGCTGCAACTGCTTTGTTGTCAGGGTTCACCAGAGAGGTCGAGAACCACTGGTTTCGACCTCAAATCATTACATTTATTAAGCTTATATATGTTTTCATGTAAAATCTTATCTGAGAAGTAACTGATAAGTTTGGCTCTTAAAACCAGTGCAGTGCAGGAAATCATACAATGTTTTCCAGCAAACTGTTGTGGAGTGGCAGTATGAAGTTTTAGAAATGTAAATATTCTTTCCAGGTTGGGTAACTGATTGTGTTCATGTTGTCTTTTCAGAACTGGTGTATGAAGAGAAGATCTCAGTCCATCTACCTGCAGCTGCTGACTGACAAACATGCACCAGAGCACTACAGGTACATACGCACTCACTTGAAAAGCACCCAGAAAATCAGCAGTATGTTGCATTTGTGTGCACCGCTTTTACATTTTTATGGAGACTTTATTATGCTTTATAACTTATGTCTTTTCCTCCAGTGTGTTATATAAGTTGTAACACATCATGTGCACGTCATATCATCACACTACTTCATACCATTTGCATGAATCGCGCCTGTAGAGGCTAGTTTGGCACACCCAGTGCTGGGTAATGCATTTTTGCACAAACTGGGTACTTAGCAGGGGCTGGAACTACAACACAGTGTTTCAGACAGAGGGGGAATACAGTGCTGCAGTACTGGACAGTATGAGAAAAATGTATGCGTTTTTTGAGCATTTAAGCATTTAAGCCTTTTCCAGTAGCGGCCCAAAATACAATTTAGAAACCTCAAAATTAGCATAATACGTCTCCTTTTAGCAAGGTTATCTCATATTATATTATATCTACAGCTAAGATGTCCAAAAAATGACAAATCTATTGAGAGTAAGAAGTGCACAGGTCATGACAGGAACGCGCTTGTGGAATATATTCATGAACACTCAACTTGAGCTATTACAGAACAAAACTGCATGCAGTGGCACAATATATGGCCCATACTAGGAACTACCAATTATTTCGATTATTGATTCATCTCAGAATATTGTCACGATTGTTTTGTCTATAAAATGCTGATCACAGTTTCCTAGAGCCGAGAGTATCAATGTTCAAATTGTTTCTTTTGTCCGACCAATAGTCCAGAACCCAAAGACTCTTCATGTGCTGTTATAAAAGAGAAGGAAAAGCCGCTGATGCTTACATTTAAGCAGCAAGTGTTTGACATTTTACCTGATAAATGATTGAAACAATAGAATTTTTAAAAAGTTGGTGATGCTTTTTTTCCCCCTTGACTAATCATTGCAGCTCCAGTGAACACATTACACAGGCATGAATGTTTCATGGTCTCCACAGCACTAATGGTGTGTACTCTCCCTCTGCAGAGTGATCGGCAGTGTGTCCCAGTTTGATGAGTTCGCCCGTGTTTTCCACTGTCCGAAGGGTTCCCCGATGAACCCCGCCGATAAATGCTCCGTGTGGTGACCTTTCTGTCCGCCTCTTGACCTTGGGATGAACTCCATCTTCGCAGCCCACCCCCAAACACACAGCCTGTCCCACATCACACACTCATCAGAGCCAACAGGACGATACAGAGCGCGTTAAAGGCCTGTCCTTGCCTATGAAGGGATACGGGAAAGAAATATATCTTTTCAACATCATCAGTACACATTAGGAAAGTTTATAGAAATTGCTCATTGTGTGTTCTAACCAGTCTAAAGCATGATCGTGTACATTTATATCATTTGAATATATATATTTTTCTATGTTTGAATTTATTTTCAAATCATCTATTTTTCTATTTTAGCAGATGAATCTCATGCATCATGCGTTGTTCTCATATTAGATTTTTAATTAAGCAACATGTTTCTTCAAGCGTTTCTCTTCTTTGTAGCATCAACTAGAAAAACACTTCAGCGTATCAGAGGCGTAACGATCGGCAGCAGCAGCAGTGACTTCACTCCCTGGTGTAAACCGGACAAGGACCTATTTAAAAATGAACGGAGATCAGTAGCAACCTCGTGCCTGCCAAAATGTTGTTTCTTTCCGCTTGGTGATGGAGTCCGATTTGTGTCGCAGCGCTGCACTCTAGAGGCCGCAGAGAGTAATGGTCACCCTTCAGCCACCATGACTGTTGTATTGTCTGCCTGCATTGGTCCTCTTGTTACTGTGAGTGTTTGTACGGTTTCTAAGATTTGTCAACTTTTTCTAAAAAATAGAAGGTGGACTCATGGTAGATGTTTTTCTCAGGATTTGTAGCAATGCGCAGCACCAAATGGAGGACAGATTCAACCTCTTCAGCCTCCGGTACAATCACAAATGAGCCGGTGCATTTATCAGAAAGAGCAGAGAAGAAGAGAGGTTTTTTTCCTTACTAGAATTCGCAGCATGGCCAACAACCTAAACCGATTGGATGAGCTTATTTGAGAGCCAATGGAGGAACCTCTGTGATTGGATTATTCTCATCCGTGTTTCCTGATGAACTCTGAATGACTTCATACAAACCTAGCAAGAGGGGGAGTGCCGGGTCACATCATACAGTGTATTCACAGTTAAGTCACCCAGTAGCAGAGGCCAAACACTCTGTTCAGAAGAAAGTGCACCTAGATGGAGGATCATGCATTTGTACACTGTGTTATTTTAAATAATTACTTTTGTATAAACAATCTGTTGGTACAGAAGAATCTTTGTACAGTGGAGAACTATATCAGATGTTATGGTTGTACAGTCTGTCATGAGAGTGCATGTTTCCCTCCTGACCATCATTAACTTCTGATCGCTATATATGGAGGACGACACACACACACACACACACACACACGTCTGTCTCTTCAGCTGCTATTCCACTTGTGGCTGCTATCTCACCCTCCCTGTCGGTCACCGTTCAGTGTTTGAATAAATACAAAGGATCACTGTGTCATGCTGCTTTAATGTTCAGGTGTGTGTGTGTGTGTGTGTGTGTGTGTGTGTGTGTGTGTGTGTGTGTGTGTGTGTTTGTGAGATGTTTCTGTTGGTTGTTATCAGTGTGGCTGTGTTATCAGCTGTGTCCTCTCAGGCTTGGATCCTCGATCCAGTCATGTGAGCCAGCTCTCTCTTGGCCTCCATGCATTGGATGGTGAAACCTGCAAACAACCGAGCAACTTTTTACAATACATAATCATCCAGCTGTGCAAACCAGAAGGATGTTTCATTAAACAAGATTACCAGTTAAACCAGTTACAATCTGCCTGACTGTTTTTACCAGAGTTGCTCCCTGAAGCTCCCTCTGTACTTCTGCACTGTGAATATGGTTCATTTAACAGCACGGGCTGCACTTCTGGTGTGTTTAAAGTATTAGTAGTCAGACAAATACGATGCAACTGAAACAAAACTAATGCATGATTTTGACCCATAGCACTAGCATTTATTTCAGTATTTGTTCTGTCATGAAGCGTCACCTTTATAATAAGAATCAGACACATAAATATATCTATTAACAAGAGTAAGACTATTCAGCCATGCTAGTAGCTCTGTGAGGCTGACAGCAGCATGCTAACACACCACACTGATATTACTAACATGTTGACATAAAAAGTCAGAGTTTTCAATGTTAACCATCTTAATTGATAATGCTAATGCTCTGCTAATTAGCACAAAACACAAAATCGTCCAGCTGGTCCTGGTGGGAATGTCATTACTTTTGCAGGTTTACCCTGGGTGCAAACTACAATCATCATGACAATGAGCAAATTCAAACCGATCATTATTTGACTAATGCAGTTACCAGATCATTTAAGTGGTCATATAAACAGCATTATGCTGTTTGCTTTATTGGATAAAAGCCATAATTGGATTATGAGAAATCCATTAAACACACCTAATTATTTTGCCCAATTTTCTGTTGTATTGGGCTAATGAATTACATTGATTTAACATTTGCGCATGTGCAAAATTGTCAAAGAAACTGGATGTTGTTAAAACACAAGCGGATGTGGATTCATTTTCTGCTCATTTACATCGCGCAACATATTTATTATTTTGCATGTTTTGCAGACCTATCAAATCACACGTGATAAGCAACTTCATGTTGACAGGATGTTTTAAAGAAAAACAGTTTTATGTCATGTAACTGGAAAGAAATCATGTAAACCCGTCTTTTCCATTATTGCATCAGAAAAGTGCATGTAAACCCTTCAAATCAGTTTATTATGATAACCTGATTATTCCCAGTTCTTGGATTATTGTGGTAATGTAAAAGTGGTCAGTGTTATGTATGTTCAACATAACTTGTTAGTAAACGTGTATGTAACACTGTGATCCTACCGTCTCACTGAAGTTACATAGTGCAGATAGAAGTGATGGGGCGGAGTGGCTGAGACAGAGAGACCATACAGCCTATAACAAGACACTGTGCCATCAGAATGATTTTGAAGCTGTTATTGTAAGGTAAAACAGTTACATAATGTTGCTTTAACATGGTTGAATGTACAGGAGGTGCAGACAGCCAGTCTGAAGCTATTTAAACTGTATTTTCAGAATATGGAGGCTTTAATGTCACTTGTAGAATTCAAACTGATGACGATCATAGCTTCTGGAAAATGCTAATGATTTTCTTGCTGTACATAACAGGGCTTGTGTCCTGTTCGACACTTCAAAGCTATACTGCACCTTACGCATCTTGTACATTGATTTTCAGCACACCAAACAAAACCTGCACGGAAATGATTAGAGGTAGAGAGCCGGGCCAAATTGAGCTGATAGTCGAGTTCAAGGAGGCTGACTTTATGTCTACTTGTGTCAAGGCCTGAGTTAAGAGATGGTCTTCCCCCTGAATTGATGTGATCTGCGAAACAGCCCGTTAGCTCTGAGACGGTTTAATAAACTGAACACACTGGTTCAGTTTGTTATACTCATTTAATGCCCGGCACTGCAGAATAAGCTCGGCTTTTCTCAGCCACTTTTATAAAACACAGCTTAGGATCAATTGTTAATTAAGGTGATGAATGAGAGTTGTCGGTCTCCTGGAATTCTCCTTGTAAAAGAAAATATACTGGACCTTCCCGAGGTGTAGCATGCACCAGGTATTTGCTTTGACCCATCCTGTCTGACCAAACAGACGACGGGACTGGTCTGAATCAGAAGAATCCAGTTCTATCATTTGTAAAGCTTGAATTTTCCCCCAGTTGGTCTACCACAGGAGTCTCCTCCACACAGCCCTCTGAATTTATTCAGACCTGCTGGAGCGAAGCAGCGTTATTACAACTGTAGAATCAGATAGAACACTGAATTTCAATAATGTACATCACTGCTAACTTTTTAAGCTTGGTTAGTATTTTTCTTTTTTACAAGCATTTACCAAAATAATATGGAGCCTTGGAGGTGACATGGACGTTTTTGGTTTTTTTTTATCTTGCGAGTGCAACTTACTATCACGCATGTGCGACTTACTAGCAAGATAGTAAGTAAGATGCAGTGGCACTCTGGCTCAAATGACTGAATGAAGTGAACGTTGTTGTGTTAAAAATGATGGGACACTGGAATCATGAACAAGTGCTGTTTACTTCAACAACTTATATTGTAAAATAGTTCTCAGTAGCAGCGTCGTATCGCACATAGTCACTATATTGTTGCACTCTGACCTCTCTACGTGCAGCGTGTTAACTATGTATGAGGGGCCGTCAGGGACATTATTCAGAATTACCTCTCACACACACATGTGAAATGCTCTCACATAAACAACTGAAAAAATATTCACTCACACACACTACTAAAACGCTCTCACACATACAAGTGAAATGCTCTCTCACACACACTACTGAA